>JAJGRW010002034.1:0-295000 GCA_025461045.1 Carex parvula
AAGTAAGCTGGGTGACATATTTTCGAGAGACTGTGTGCTGAAAGGACTGATTGATGCTAAAAATCGCACGCAACATGCCATGAGATTGGAAGCGTCATCATCCGGTGTCGACGCTCAAGAAAGCGGTACCGAGGGACCTGAGGCCTAACGAAGATTCGGACGGTGAGCAAGAAAGCGACCTATGGTATATGCACAACAACTACTAGATAGGTAGTGTCGGTATAAAATTCTAACATCTTTTAATCTTTATTGTTATTTTTTTAAATTATAATTTCTAAATATTTCAATTGTTTCATTTAAAAAAATAATTACTAACAAAAAAAAAAGTTAGAACTCCGCCTATGTTATTTTACATAGCCGGTTCCAAGCCCGGAATAAAGAAGGAAGGTAACTTTTGTTTTTAAATCCATTGTTTTAAAATAATTCGGTTTTAAAGATAAAAAATAATTCAGTTTTAAACTAATTCGGTATATCTCGGTTTTAGAATAATTTGGTTTTAGACTAATTTGATTTTAACAAAATTCGGTTTTAACTTAATTTGATTTTGTTATAACAAAAATATATTGAGTTCAAATAAAAAAAACTGAAAAAAAAACAGATGAAAACGTCTCTGGAAACAGAAAACAGAAAAAAAAAAAAAAAAACCGAACCGGACCTATCCGGACCGGACCGACCCCGACCGACTACCCGACCCGACCTAACCCGCTGGTTTAGGCCGACCCGACCCCCCCCCCCCCCCCCCGACTCAACCCATTGACCCGAGCTAACCCGTGCCCGAGTCAACCCGGGGACCGGTTGGGTTTGGACCGGACCGACCCGACCCGGACCCTTTGCATAACACTAATATTAGCTATAGATTGGCATGATTTACTGCAACATCTCTCCTTTTACTCTTAAGCCCCAAAAAAATGATTTAATATTTGGAGTCGATGGAATAATTTAATCGTTTATAATACATTCTTATTTTAGTTGGTTAGAATTTGGAAGCATCAAAAATCAAGATTTTCAATCACTTAAATCAAAAGTTTAATTTAAGAATGTGTTCCACTAAAGAAAAGGAAGGGAAAGGAAGGGAGGCGCAAGCATGATTACACCTGACTGACGTGATTATTTCTCTAGAATTAATTTTTTTTAGGAAGAGTGAAAAAAAAGTAAAGAGTAAAAGTGAATTTTGTATATAAAGTTATCGATTTTGTTCATCCTCAATTTGAAATGTAGCAGAGGAAAACTATATTATATTATGTATCTCTCTTTTCTTTCCTTTTCGTTCTTCGACTAATTGTAAAACACAGTTTAAAAGTAAAAAATCTCAAAGGAGGCGGTAGGCCTACCCTTGGATCCAATAAGAAGCCGACGAGATTTTTAGTCTAATAGATAAATACAGAATTTCTAATTACTTTTGGTACTTTAAATTTGGTTAGTAATTATAATTGGAGTTTGGTACTTTCTCGTTGATGCTATATGGGATAACTTGGGAATTCGTATCCTCTGCATTAACTCAAAAGAGAATGTTTTGAGTTAATGAATTTTGATTATCCGATCTGTCTTAAGATTCGTACGGATTAGATCCGTAAGAATATTAAAAATTCTCTTAAGTTATAGTCTTATAGTCAGATTGGCTCCATTTAAAATCAGATAGTTCAAATTCATTAACTCTAAAGATTCCTTTGAGTTAATGCCGAGGATACGCGTTCATAACTTGGTACAACTAGCTAGCACAGTAAGAACAAGACTGAAATCTTTTAGTGTAGTGATATAAAAAAAAACAGTTTTTATTTCATATGAAAGTTGGTTGGTCCGAAATTCGGATGAGAAAATTCTGTAAATATTGAAATTGAAAAGATTAAATCTCTATTTTATTCTAAAAAAAATAGTTGGCAATGAACGTGTAAGATTTTTTATTTCAATAAAAGAGGGGAGTTGTACTCGCGCTTTCAAGAAAAAAAGTAAGAAAAAATTGAATTTATCTCATTTTTCATTAAAATCCTCTAATTTTCACTCAGGAACAAAATTAAGAAAGATTATTAGAGCATCTACATCCCTGAAACTATCAGAGTTTCTAATCTAATGTGGCAGTTTCTAGACCAGTTTCAGAGATGTAGACCAGTTTCTTATTTAGCAACTGTGCTCAAGAATTTCTTAATAAGAAATCGTTTATAAACTGTGAGTTGGCAAAATGATTGGCCGGTGTTCGCTTAATTTTTTTCTTTATTTTATTTTATTGCTGATGTGGCATTTTAGAAACTCTTATATTAGTTTCAGGGATGTAAACCCTTAGAAACTCCATAGCCTATAATTTCTGAAAATTAGTTAATAGTTACTTAGAAACTCTAAGAGTTTTAGAGATGTTGATGCTCTTATGTCTTTATATTTCATTTCCCTCTCTTACCATCTCCTTTAATTTCATTCGGAGCATATCCTTAATTTAATTTTTTTGTGACACGACTCCGTCTACATGGAAGTTTTATAATGAGGATATTAATGCAAATTTCATCTATTTCAAGATTTATAAATGATAAATGATCTTCCTGAGTACAGAAAGCGACCCAAATGGTTAATTTGTTTTGTTTTTTTTTGTTTTTACATTCAAGCATGCGCACACGTTTAAAGAAAATAAAAATAGCACACGTAATGTAGAGTATAAAGAGTCAAAATTGGCGGCCATAAAAAAAGAGAAAAAAAATATGAATGTGTAAGAGTGAAGCATCTCAAAATATTAAAAACCTAATGAAAATAAAGAAAGAATTAGGAAATGTAGAGTGAATCTTCGTTCTTAATAAAACAAGTAGAGCCAAACTTAGCTCAAATGTTTTTAAAAATGAATAAATTTGTTGATGAAAAAATAAAAATAAAAAACATGCAACATTGTTTGTGCAAATGAGAATCATTCCAAACGCACACCTATTTGTGGGAATATTTTAAGTTACCAAATAAGAAAGCTATAAGAGTACTTCAATTTGATTAAATAAAGTAATGATAAAAATGCTGCACGACTCCTTTCAATAAATATAATAATCATAAATTAGATGTGAACGTGTCATATGGTACAAACTGTCCGCGAGATTTGGCAAGCAAGTGCTGAGAATAAACCCGTGGGAGTTCTTTACATTTTTTTTTTTTTTAATTTGTTTACTATTTATTAAGTATTTTACAAAAACTAGTCAAATTCAGACTATTAAATTTTGTACCTATCTTAATAAATAGTAAAAAAATTCAAAAAAATGTAACATTTGATCTGGTAGTACATTTTATTGTGAAGATTATGTTGAACGGTTTGGATCGACGATTTGAAATTTCAAAATGTAAAAAATAATTGTTGTAACTTTGTTGTAACTCAAATTTGGTGTAACTTGATCTCTCCTCTTTTGAAAATAAATAAAATTAGAAATAAGATAGTTATTACAAAAGATTAGAACGAACAGTCGTTGTGAAGAAAAGAAGATGCAAAAATATCTAGAAGTCTGATGAGTTGAAAATTGAAAATTTCTTATTTTTCTCGTTATGGGTCAAACCTCTTTACATCATGCACCACCTGCCATTAATTATCATATTCATATACCGAAGAAAGCAACGCAAGGAAAAAAAATGAAATGAAATGAAATCTGAGGGAATTTGACAATTAGATGAGCCACTGATTCCAGAACATCTATAGACCTATACAACATTCACCAATCTTTAATTAATGTATATATTAATTTGGTTTCATACTATCCTGATTGATTCTTTGTTTCATTTACAAAAAAATAGTTCATGTGGTAGACACTCTGACAAGTGACCCCCACCCCCCCCACCCCACACACACACACACAAATCCTTTGTCGCCATCCTAAAATTAATCACTTTTTTTCTAACTACTTGTTTTATTAAACTACACACACCAATTTGGTATTTTTAATCCTTTTCCTCCTCACTAAAACCAAACCAAAAGAGAATTAAGCCGAAGAGATTCGTGAAGCCCTTTTTATAGAGAAGCCCTTTTTCACGAATCTTAATAACTTGCACGAAGCAATTTGCTTATAACCTTCGAATAACCTAGATAAACAAGTCTAATATGTCTTAACATTATTCAGATATAAAACATAATCCGAAACAGAGCTGTTGTTTCCTTTAACCGCTCGGATCAAATTGATCATGTTTAGCCCCTCTTGCAAGCTCATATTAAATGTTAAATTCTTGCTTCTAAGTTTCTCCGATTATAGAGCCGCTTTGATTCAGAGCTCTTTTCCATTAATTATTATCATAAATTTTATATTTTTTTAATCGAAGTCTTTGAAAATTTACTCACCAATAGTCCTATACTTATTATAATTTTACATAAAAATTAAAGTATCAAATATTCTACAGTTTCAATTCTGATATTTAATATTTTTATTTATAGAAAACAATGGGGAAACTAATATTGTTATATATAAAATATTCGACATTTTATCGCAAAAGTTTACATCTTGTAATTAGATTCTATTGTAATGATATAAATACAGGCCTTTAGTGAATTAAAATTCTGAACCATCCAAAAGTAATGATGTTTATACATTTTTCGTATAGAGATAATTTTCAATGGTTTGAATTGACTATTTGAAAATTAAATATATAAATTCATATCACTTATCAATCCATAATTAATATACATAATATACTATAGCCTGGCTCTTTTAATAATTATATAACAAAAGAGTCAATTAGTATGAGTGAAACGAAATAATCAAGATTTTGAAACATTGTCGACTTAAAATATTGACAAATAGCTAAAGATTATAAGAAGAATTAGGAAAATAAATAAAAAACGCATAAACACATTAAAATGTAAAATCCTAAAAGAATCCAACAAAATTACTTGAGTAGAACTAGGGTGTCCTTAAGCTCATCAAGTCTTTTTGTGAACTTAATTCAAAAACCTATTGAATTGGCTTCAAATGATGCATCCAAACCGTTGAAACCGATCTACTTCACGAGTGATGCATTTACATGTCAAATTTAAAAATTTTGAACTAATTTAGTATAAAGTCAAGCGGTAAAAAAAAAATAGTTTATAAGTTAATTTTAATGTGTTTATTTTTCATCATTTTTTGACCGCTTAACTTTATATTAAATTAGTTCGAAAATTTAAAAACTTAACATGTAAACTCATTACTCGTGAAATAAATCGGTTTCAACAGTTTGGATGCATCGCTTAAAACTAATTTGATGGATTCAAACAACTGTTTGGATGCATCGCTTAAAACTAATTTGATGGATTCAAACAACGGTTTGGTTCCGTGGCTTAAATTTGATGGATTGTTGAGTTAAAGCTCATAAAGAAGCTTGGACAGCTTAAGAACACCGTAGTTCTACATTTACTTTATCACTTGAGAGTAGGTCTGATGGGCATCGGATCTACTCTGGTTCGATGGGTTTAATCACCGTCGATTTGCTTTAAGATTCGTGCAGAACGCTTTTAACTTCGTGGGAGTTTGTTTCAATTTCGTGTGCACAAATCTCAAATTAGATCGGACAGTCATCATGCTCGTTGAACCTAAAATTAAAGTAGGTCCGTCGAGCATGAGACCTACTCTGTTCTCTTACTTTATATGCACCACACCACAGCACATACACCATGACACCAGCCTACTTAAAAATGACACATGTTAACTTGTGGCTATCATTATCACCGTCTCCGCGTGGAGTGCGCACAAATCACAGCAGAAACTCCCACCGGCGCGCGTGCACATCAATTACTTTCAGAACATTCCTCCCGGCATCGCCATTCGTGCCTCTTGTAGAAAAAGCACTGCATGGTTTGTAAAGTAGCAACTGTCTTATATATATATATTGCACTAGAAAAAGATACGACAAGGATGGAAAATCTAAGTCATCTCTCTCTCTTGGCTCTTCTTCATTTGATCATTTTGTGAGTTCTGAGTGGTCAGAACAGGTTATTGTCATTTGTCAATTTAAGTCAGATTGCATATTTGAGATGAGAAGGACAAGTGTTTCTCTCATTAAGCATTGTTTGTTAAGGATTATAGATCGGAATCAAAAGGTGTCATTTTCCTTCAATCCTGACAATTAATATTGCTTACAATTCCTTTAACTGTGTTTGGATTGTCTTAGATAAACGTTAGTATAAAAGGTGCTACTTTTACCCAATTGGGTCCCGATCCGGATCCGAATAGGAACCGACCCGGATCCGATTAATTTGGATAGCGTATGGTTTAAAATATATAACCGATTAAATTATGAATATAATTATAAAATTAATATTTTAATATCCGATCCGGATCCAAACTGGACCCGATACTGTAATAGATAGGATATGGATTTGATTTAATTATCCGATCCATAACCGAACCCAACCTGATACCCGTATAATTATCCGATTAAATAACAATACCATTTCTTTATAATATTTAATATAAAACATATATGAATAACTATGAAAAGACAATCATTTATAGTATTTTTTAATTTATTGAATGAAATTTATTGCTCTTTTCGCACAGATTATTGAAATCAATTGTCACATTCACCTTTTACCTATAAATTTTCGAAACTAATTAATTCCTTTCTTGATCTCTTTGTCTACCATATATCTATATTTCTGTATGGATCATTGAAATTTATTGCTCTCTTCGCTGATTGAAACAAATTGGTATTCATATTTTATTCATAGATTTTGGAACCATATAATGAAATCACCATTTTCAATATTTTACTTTCTAAAATTATCTCACCTTCAATATTTTAGAGCATATTTTAATTTATATTGTAATGATGTATTATGTGAGATGTTTAAGAAATTATAATTATATTTAATCGTAAAGGTTTCTCAAATGTTTGTGAGTTGCGACATGTATCCACTCCGGATCCGGACCCGATAATCCACAAACAAGTTATGGATATCTATCTACCTGGAATCGAAAGACTGGACCCGAAATATCTACGGGTAGATAGATATCCGGATCCGGACTCGACTCAATTTGAAACTAATAAGTATATGGATCGAAATTCGGACCGAACACTTTTAGAGTATGGATCCAAATATAATAGTATTTGGACCCTACCCAACCCGATAGCACCTCTAGTTAGTACATGAAAATATATTATAAGAGTTTAAATCAAATAGATGGAAAGTGTTATTAAGAATAAAGTAAATATTGTTTGAAGTTTCCGAGGAAGTTTTTCCTTTTTAATTTTTAATTTTTCACTTTTTTATCATATTTTTTTTTTAGGTATTGTTAATGTAAATGTATAAAGTTTCAAATTTAGTATTTCTTTGTTATATATTTTTTTAAATGTATTCATTGGCAATTTGTGTAATGTATTTGTAAATGTTATAATTTATTTTGGTAAATATAGTGTTTTTGTATTTGTTGTGTTTAAAATTTTAAATCATATATTTTTTTAATTTAGTATAGTATTTTTTGTATATTGATAAATATAGTGTTTAATTTGAATTCAGATTTAGTGTTTTCTCTTATAATTAGTCATGTTGTAATGTACGGGCACGATTATAGTATCTCTATGTTATTATTGATATAAATTGCTTGTGTATCAAATTTAATGTAATTTAGAAAACCAGTTAGTTATTCATCATTTACTTTGAAACAATAATTATTCAATTGTATTAGTGCATGAAAAATCAAAGCATTCCAAATTTTATCAAAATTTGGAAATAACATACTAATCTTTACAGAAGGTATCTACAATATTTTGTACTTTGATAATTATTTTATCGATTGTCACGGTTATTTGAAAAAGATAATAGTTCTGAATATAATATTTTCTTTCTTAAAAACCACCAAAATTTAATAGAACCACTTGAAAAATAGTTCATGACATGTTCGGAGAAAAGAGTCGATCCCGTACTAATATAATTTATCTCAATTTAAAGCAACATTATATTACAAAAATAATATTTTTTATCCATAAAAATATAAGAACCATAATAATAAAATAGTGCATGTAGGTCCATGTATGATATTTTGATAGTTGAATAAACAATACTATCTGTAAATGGTTTACAAAATATTGTTCTTTCATAATTTCATTCTAATTAAAATATTTTAGATCAGCGAAATTCTCTAAAGTAAAGTGGAGAAATTTCGGAATTGGAACTGGGGAGGGAGTGAGGGGAAAACAAAAAGATCAAGTATTTTCTCCATTAGTGCAAAAGATTTCCTTCACTTTACGGTTTGAGATTAACTCTCAGCCACTTTTAGATTCGGACTAGCGCAGGGGGCAGTATTATTGGGCTTTGAGATTCATGCCAAGTTAAAAAGAACAGTCCAGATCCAATAATTGTAAAAGATTCCCTATAACGGTACCGGGGAGGATGTGACTTCGAACAAAAAAGGGTGAATTTCTTGTATATCCCTAAAAAAATTGAAATTACTTATTTTCGCAATCTAAAATATAATATCATATTTACCCATCTAAAATTCAAAAATTGACAATGTTCTACGCATGAGAGGTTACATGTTCGAAATCTGAAAGAGACAATTTTTTGTGGCCATCAAATTGTTGCTTTAGAGAAACTAATGCAACAAGTCCATATTCACATATGATTATATGGGGTCACGCTGCCTCAGTCATTACCTAACATGAACATACAGGGGTGAAAAAAGAGCAGATAATTTCTGATCCGTGTTAGAAAATTAGATCTGAATATTCGGTATTTAAATATCCATGCACATACTGATATAGATATAATTATAGATTTTAGTTATCCGTATATGAATAGTAAATATATATTATAGTTTAAAATATATTAAAAAATAATAGAGTATTTACTATTATAATAAGATATATATTATGAATATTTGATTTTTTTAATAAATATCTGACTCTCATTTGTATGTGTCTCCAAAAATTGTCAAATTCTCCCAAAAAAAAAAAAATTACTGGGGGGTACGCTAAATTTTATTCATTATATATGATAAAATTTGAAGCTTTGCAGATCTAGAAATCACTGGTATTTGACAATAAGAATATGAATAATATCATAATGCTTATATAAACTCAATTTAATTTAATTGGCTAATTATTATGAGAACTCTTCATAATGGATTGGTCTCACGTTGATCCCAATTTAATTAACTCTGTAATTTGTAGTAGCGGTGGCAGATTGTGATTTTATGTTTAGACTATTGCCATCAAATTAGATTTGTTGAGATAAAATCCAAATTGATGAATCATGATCATGTAGTATAATTTATTATCTATTATTTAAGCCCATTCGTTATCTAATACCGTTGGATTTTGATTTACCAGAATTTGCAATTTTGTTGCTACCAGTTTGACTTAAAAAATAAAGATAAACACTTGATTTAATTTATGTCTGGCAAACTTTGATTGGGCATACCTCATCTGGCATACTAAGCTGGATTTTTTTAGCGCTGTTCTCTCCAGAAAAGAAAAAAAGAAATTATTTATAATTGGGCCAAATAGTTTACGCATTTGGAATAATTGGGCCTTATCAATATAAGGCCTAAAAAACGGAATAATTTGATCTGCTTTGCAAATAAAGGCCCATATAATTTGCACCTTTAGGCTTTACAAGTAAAATTCCATTATCAAATATTTACTTTAGTAATGTCCTTGCGTGATTTCTGGTATAAGCAAATTGCTTACAACTTGCTTATAAGCAAATTGCAGTGCAAGTTATTAAGATTCGTGAAAAATGGCTTCTCTATAAAAAGGGCTTCACGAATCTCTTCGGCTTAATTCTCTTTTGGTTTGGTTTTAGTGAGGAGGAAAAGGATTAAAAATACCAAATTGGTGTGTGTAGTTTAATAAAACTAGTAGTTAGAAAAAAAATGATTAATTTTAGGATGGCGACAAAGGATTTGTGTGTGTGTGTGGGGGGGGGGGGGGGGGGGGGGGGGGGGGGGGGTCACTTGTCAGAGTGTCTACCACATGAACTATTTTTTTGTAAATGAAACAAAGAATCAATCAGGATAGTATGAAACCAAATTAATATATACATTAATTAAAGATTGGTGAATGTTGTATAGGTCTATAGATGTTCTGGAATCAGTGGCTCATCTAATTGTCAAATTCCCTCAGATTTCATTTCATTTCATTTTTTTTCCTTGCGTTGCTTTCTTCGGTATATGAATATGATAATTAATAGCAGGTGGTGCATGATGTAAAGAGGTTTGACCCATAACGAGAAAAATAAGAAATTTTCAATTTTCAACTCATCGGACTTCTAGATATTTTTGCATCTTGTTTTCTTCACAACGACTGTTCGTTCTAATCTTTTGTAATAACTATCTTATTTCTAATTTTATTTTCAAAAGTAATATATATATGAGGAGGAATCAAGCTACAACAATTATTTTTTACAATTTTAAATTTTAAATCGTCGATCCAAACCGTTCAACATGATCTCCATAATAAAATGTACTTCCAGATCAAATTTTATATTTTTTTTTAATTTTATTACTATTTATTAAGATGGGTACAAAATTTAATGATCTGAATTTGACTAATTTTTATAAAATACTTAATAAATAGTAATAATTTAAAAAAAATGTAAAGAACTCCCACGGGTTTATTCTCGCCACTTGCTTGCCAAATCTCGCGGGCAGTTTGTACCATATGACACGTTCACATCTAATTTATGATTATTATATTTATTGAAAGGAGTCGTGCAGCACTTTTATCATTGCTTTATTTAATCAAATTGAAGTACTCTTATAGCTTTCTTAGTTGGTAACTTAAAATATTCCCACAAATAGGTCTGCGTTTGGAATGATTCTCATTTGCACAAACAATGTTGCATGTTTTTTATTTTTATTTTTTCATCAACAAATTTATTCGCTCTACTTGTTTTATTAAGAACGAAGATTCACTCTACATTTCCTAATTCTTTCTTTATTTTCATTAGGTTTTTAATATTTTGAGATGCTTCACTCTTACACATTCATATTTTTTTTTTCTTTTTTTATGGCCGCCAATTTTGATCTCTTTATACTCTACATTACATGTGCTATTTTTATTTTCTTTAAACGTGTGCGCATACTTGAATGTAAAGAAATAAATTAACCATTTGGGTCGCTTTCTGTACTCTTGAAGATCATTTATCATTTATAAATCTTGAAATAGATGAAATTTGCATTAACATCCTCATTATAAAACTTTCGTGTAGACGGAGTTTTCCAGAGTGAAAATTAGAGGATTTTAATGAAAAATGAGATAAATTCAAATTTTTCTTCCTTTTGTTTTGAAAGCTCGAGTACAACTCTGCCAACTATTTTTTTTAGAATAAAATAGAGGTTTAATCTTTTAAATTTCAATGTTTACAGGATTTTCTCATCCGGATTTCGGATCAACCAACTTTCATATAAAATAAAAAGTGTTTTTTTTTTATATCACTACACTAAAAGACTTCAGTCTTGTTCTTACCATGCTAGCTAGTTGTAGCAAGTTATCCCATATAGCATCAACGAGAAAGTACCAAACTCCAATTATAATTACTAACCAAATTTAAAGTACCAAAAGTAATTAGAAATTCTGTATTTATCTATTAGAGCATCTGCATTCCTGAAACTATTAGAATTTCTAATTTGACGTAGCAGTTGCTAAACCAGTTTAAGAGATATAGATACATTTCTTATTTAGCAACTTTGCTCAATAATTTCTTATTAAGAAATCGTTGAGAAACTCTGACGTGGCAAAACGATTAGTCTGTATTCGCTAAAATTACTTTAATTTACTGCTGATGTGGCTTATCAATTTTAATTTACTGATAATGTGACTTATTAGAAACTCTAAAATTAGTTTCAGAGATGTGAACTTTTAGAAATTCCAGAGTCTATAATTTCTTAAAAGCAGTTAACAGTTATTTAGAAACTCTAAGAGTTTCAGTGATATAGATGCTCTTAGACTAAAAATCTCGTCTGCTTCTTATTGGATCCAAGGGTAGGCCCACCGCCACCTCAACCTCCTATTTCTGGACCCTTTGAGATTTTTACTTTTAAACTGTGTTTTACAATTAGTCGAAGAACGAAAAGAGAAGAGAAGAGAGATAAACCCCTGGGAGTTCTTTAATTATACCCCGCATACAATTTTTCCTATGGCGAGCTATTCACGACGGATTACCCACCTCGGCCAAATTACATGGAAGGATACAAGCTGTCAATCCCAAATGCCCTAGATGTGGACTAGAAAATGAATATGTCATGCACACCCTTCTCTTCTGTCATGTCGCCCGAGCAACGTGGTGGGCGTCGGACCTAAGCATCAGGGTGCATTACTTGCCACTACCCTTTCCAGAGGCCTTTATGAGCATCATACAGGGGTTTACCAAGGAGCAGGTTAGCCAACTGGCAAGCATAGCCTGGTACCTATGGAAGGCCCGAAATGAGGCAATCTTCACCACCAAGAAGCCCACACCGCAATCAGTACTGGCACAGGTCAGACATACTGACATGAGAGATATGGGGCTAAATGGGATTGGGATGCCAAGGGGGACAACAGGGGCGCCATTGTGTGTGGTACCGATCGGTACAGAAGTCATTTTGTGTGATGGATCTTGGGAGGGGACATATCGAGCGGGATGGGGGGTCACAAGATATGATGATAAAGGCGATCTCTATGCCGTACGTTTTGGGGCAATGCGGGCAACATATCCGCTTCAAGCGGAGGCACATGCCATGTTCCAGGCGTTGCAATTAGTATCAGACCGGTACATAGCAAAAGAAGGGCTACGGATTACAATCCTCTCGGACTGTCAGACCCTGATCAAAGCAGTTCAAAGCAATAGTGTGGACGAATTACCCGTTTGGACTGCAGCTCAGACAGTGGCGGAATGTGGCAATTTGTTCTTGCAACTCAGAACCGGTCTCACACTTCAGAAAGCAACAAGGAAGGCGATACAAGACCCGCACAATTTGGCGAATTGGGCTAGAAGAACAGGCACAAGTTTTATGGGTACCATGGTAGAAGTTTCAGAGTTGAATTTCACCATTCAAGCATCCCTCAACCGAGACGATTTCCAACTATTACAACCTCCGGGGGCAGCAGGAGAATCTCTCACCACACAGGGATAACTGTACAGAGCTAGAGGCGATGTACTGAGCAGTGAAACAATTAGGATAGTTATTTCTTTTTCTCTTTCAATTAGACTTAGAGGTAATGTTAGAATAGAATAGATAGATCTCTTCCTTACTGGACTTTATTTTCTCAGCAATGTATTACGGACCTTTCTTTTAATTCAATCAAAGCCTATGGGCCTTCAACTCAAAAAAAAAAATAAACAAAAGAAAGCAAGACATTAGTCGCATCTACAAGGAGACCACTTATAAGAGTCTTGAAAGCATTACTTTTTCATAAATTTAAAATTAGTATTAACAGGAAGCGCATCTGCTGAAATTCGAGACCGGTAACAGTAATTCTGAAATTCCTACAATCTGAATCCAGCCGTCGAATTGTTCCGAGTTGTGTGCAAGAAAAAATCAGCTATTTTGAGATGCGTTCTCAGAAAAAAAAATTGATGGCTGGATTCGGATTGCAGGAATTTCAGGATTACTGTTCATTGGTTTCGGAATTTTAGCTGATCCGAATCCAATTTAACATACATCTAAATTTTAAAATATATTTGACTTTGAAATACATCATGAATATTACTTTCTTATTTTTTAAAGAATGGAATAGTTATTATTATTTTTAATAATATTGTCCTTGAGTATATATATTATAAAAGAAATCTTTCCATAAAGATTTCTATTATGTGAACATGATGCTTTTGTATGTAAGTTAACTTGATTTCATGGTAATGAGATGGGCACAATGATACCTTTTATAAAAAAAAAAAAGTATATATATTATAACAGAAATCTTTGCTAAATATTATTTTTTTCTCATCTCCAATTATGTACATTTGGATAGAAAAAATATTATATCACTCCAATATATTGTAAGGGTAATGAGAAATATTGTTGAGCGGTCACTCCAATTTTAAGCGATCACCTAACCGTTCGTTCAGGTATCCACACGAATATTGATGTGCATAATAGATACTGTGTGCAACGAATTTTTTTTTTTTACCCTCTTAAAAAAAATAAACTGAATAATCACAATTTTGTGGAAATTCCATTTTTTTCATGTCCATAATTTAAACTACGAACTAAAATTGAGTGTCTGTACTTTGAAACAGCGGACACATTTTTTCTTCTTTTTTTTATCAGAACGCCATTTCTTTTTCTTCTTTTTTGTCAGGACATGTCTTTCAAAAACGAGGTGACACCTCCTTTCACCGATAATTTCATAATTTGAATAGATTCACATTACTATCTATTTTTCAAATTGTTGACACTCATTTTTTATATGTAGTTTGAAACTGCGGACGTGATAAAAATAGAATCTCTGAAATTATGATAATTTAATCTTTTTTTAAGACGGTAGAAAAGAAATTCTGGTGTTTACATGACTATATATTGATGCGCCAAAAATAATGAATCTTGTACAAATTAAAATTTTATATATGGTCATCACTCTTACTTGACTAAGCGAATCTGTCATGGCAGACACACTTTTAATTTGATACCATACACACATGATGCATCGGAAATGATAAATCATGTATATATTTCAATTCCCTCGAAAGAGTTGAATCGTGTACAAATTTAAATTTGTTCATGGCTCACTCTTTCATGTGCTTCAAATTTTTTTTTTTTTAGGATTGGCGGTGATGTGTTGGTTAAATAAAAAGAGTTTATTTATAAAGGCCTGGAATGTTCGACAGAAATTAAATTACAGAAGTAGATTGACTAGTCAAAATTGCCACAAGGAGAACACAGTAGATCCCCTATGCCTGTAGGGCTGCAAACCAATCAAACCGAATCAAACTTAATTGAGTTCGAGTTCAAACCAATTTCAAATCGAATTGGTTCGAAATTGAAGCAGGGTTTCGAACTGAAAAAAAGAGTTCGAGTTTGATTCGATGCGATTCGAACCAGTTTCCAACCGAACTGGTTTCGAAATTGAAGCAGGGTTAAGAACTAAAAAGAAGAGTTTCGAACCGAGTCAGACTCAGTTCGAGTTTGATTTGAACCAATTTCGAACCGAGCTAGTTTGATTTGTTTCAAACCGAATCTTTTTTCAAATCGAACTCAATCGAATTACGAGCTACAAGCTTTTTGTGCACCACTACTCCATGGTCTAAAATTTCCCTCCTAATTCTGTCCGCTTTGCAGCTTGAAAAGAATGTCAAGCATTGTACTATTAATCAATGTATACACTGGTTTCCGTTTATTAGAGAAGAACCTTCTGTTCCTCTCGCATCATAGAGCTCAAGCGTCGGCTGCTTAAATCATGTTTCTCTGCAGCCGAGTTTGTTCTGACAAATTTGATTGTGTCATGTTCTAGTTACCACGAATGCTGCCCCTAGTCTGAAAATGTATATTGTAATGTACGAACAAGCTCTGCCAAAACAGTTTCAAACTAGTCGTGTTAAAAATAAAATTTATCAGATATTGTGATTATTTGTTTTATAAAAATAGTAAAAATAAAAATTTCGGTTGTACGAGAGTTCACACTTCACAGCTTCAGAATTCGGTTCCAAAAATCTTTATAAATATTAAAATATTGAATAAGTTGACTTGATCACTCTTCTCACAAAAAAAAAAATTGTTGACAACTCGCCCCACATGAAAAAAGAGCTGGTCCACGTCATCCTGTTCTACAGTCGCAGTGCCGACAACCAGCTAAAACATTTCTAGGCAAAGCCTTTGAGATTCGGAAATAAATCTGCTGTTATTCCGATCCCAACCGTTGATTTTTATTGAGTTTTGTGCATAAAACTTATTTCTTTGAAATTCGTGCATGTAGAAGTTTTAACGGTTGAGATCGGAATAACAGGGTCGCAGTGCCGACAACCAACTAAAAACATTTCTAGAAATAAATCTGCTGTTATTCTGATCCCAACCGTTGATTTTTTTTGTGCATAAAACTTATTTCTTTGAAATTCGTGCATGTAGAAGTTTGAACGGTTGAGATCGGAATAACAGGTTCCTGTTATTTCTTGAGAATAACAGCAGATTTGTTTCCTTGAGATTCAGTCTACGTTATCATTCTAGCCACAAGCTGTGCTATTTTCCCCATGATGGATTCCTCTGTTAGCTCTTATTTCGGTAATACAAGGACCATTAACGCTTGCATTTCACCACTAACTTTGGTTTTTTTTTTTTTAGGCCAACGGGAACAGTGGCTGTGGTGATTCCATAAGCACCTTACAAGCAACTAACACGCTTTATGAATTAGTAAATAACGAGTTTTAAATTCAGAGAAAGAGACCTCAATTAACTGCCACTTGCCTTATTATCGTTCTTTTTCGTGAAACAGATGAGATTCTCTTTTACTTTTGTTCGAGAAAAACACTAAATCATAAGAGAATTGTTTAATCTCCACTATCGTAAGCCTAACACTAACAATATATATAGTTGGTTTAGAATGAGATGAAGGCAGACAAAAATACTCATCAGCTGGATCTCACATATAAAAAAGTAATATCGAAGGGTTAAATCTTTTAATTTTTGGATTGCCACAGCCCAAGAAAACTGAAATTTTATGGTCTGATTTATACATGAAACCCAACGTAATAATACTTGGAGTGGCTAATTAAATACATGCATCTTCAAAGCAAGGCCGAATAAAAACATAGGGTTCACTTGGACCGTTTCACATGTACCGATCGTTTTGTTCCGAGAGCTAAGATTATATCTACAATTTCATTTTTATTTATGCATTTCATGGTGTAGGGGGCTATATTTTGTGACGGCTCTAAAAGATAAATTTTGCAAATTGTGAAAATTTGGTTGTAATTTGTGTAATTTGAGACGGCTCTAAAGGTTAAACTGCTGTTATTCCAAAGGGATCACAGGACCCTGTTATTCCTATCCCAACCGTTCAAACTTTTTCATTCACAGATCTCAATAAAAAAAATTTCATACCCCAATCTTGACAAAGGTCAACAGCTAGGATCGTTATAACAGGATCCTATTATTCCTATGGAATAACAGCGGATTTAATTCCCAGCTCTAAAAGATGAATTATGCAAACTGTGAGATGAGAGTAATTTATGTAATTGGAGACGTATTTTTGGATATTAACGATAAACTAGATAAGGAAAAATAAATAAATAAAACAAGCCTTAATTCATTTTATTTTTTATAGCATCATAATATCAATTATAAATATGAGATGGAATTATAAAATGGAGGTATGATGTCAAAAACAAGTGTGACCCGCGTGCAGTATAGACTAGAATCCCATCCTAACATCACATTTCCATTTTAAAAGCACGGGTCAGATTTCAAATGCCACTCCTATTCAAATCGAACTGGAATTCACATTCCCTCAGGTTACATGACCGAGCGAGGACAATTGAAACAGACGGTCCAAGATCGTTCTTTTAACTTGGCCTGAATCTCAAAGCACAAATAATACTGGTCCCTGCGCCATCCCAAATAGGCACCGGCTAAGAGTCTGGGAGGATACGGATCCATCGAACTGGCAGTCCAATTCCAGATCAGAACTGGACCGAAATCCAATATTCAAATTTCTGAATATTCAAATAGCTCAAAGATAACACGCTTAACACGTCAATCTTGAACAGATATGTAATTAATTGTTATAGAAGGTCTGGACGTCGTTGGATGCTTTTAGATGTGACAATTGAGATTTCTCCCAAGTCCGAACAGAATAATAGTTGCTCAAACGTCTAGTTTTCAGAGACTTAAATGATTCACGCCTTAGTTGGAAAGGTATTTTTAATTTGTGCTTGATCAGACCCAGAGATGAATACCAGAAACCTGGTTCGGAGGGAGAACCTTTGGTGCCGAGTTACTGTGCAGTTTATAGGGTGGATTTCAAGCAGCATAATTAATGGAGTTAGAAAAACGTTACTGATTAAGAATAATTCTTTAGTTAAAAGTTGAACTAGTAACCAGTGCGATTCACCAGGACATTAATATTGTTTAAATTTCCAGATACATCTTGTAGTTTCACGCAACTTGTTCAAAACTTCAAATCTTCCAGAAGTTCACCGTGAAGCCGACTTTTAAGATTTTTGTTTATCACAAAACCTGATAAATGAAATTTAATAATCTCTACTATCATGAGCTGCACTGTGATGCAGCTATTTATTACGAACATGCACTACCATATCTATTAACATATGACATTTCTCTGTACAAAATTTTACAGTAATTGGCTTGAGAAAGAACCTGGGGTTGATCCCTTCGTAGTGACATCGCCAGGAAGCATGTTTTCCTAAAAAAGAATAATTCATAGCACAGTTTAAGATACCACCCTCAAAACACTTTTTTAAGTACACCGAAAATATATTGATATCAAACTTCTCCATAGCATTTCTGTTAGCTGCAAGCACAAAAAATAAAGATATAAGGAAGATTATAAGATAATAAACCTAAAATGCTTACATAGCAAAAAAAAAAAAAAAAAAACATAACATTAAAAACAAGAACGGAATTTACATGGATGCCACTCACAACGTTGACTTAATTGTATATCAGTTAAAATTTGAAATTTAAATTAACTGCTGCTGAAAGCATTGTAACATTTCAAAAATGAAAAAACTGTCAATTTGAACTAAATCAGATCTTATGATTATAAATTACTCCCTGGCAGTGTTAACATTTTGTATCAATTTATAACAAAAGCCAACATATCGTCACAAATGTAATAGCTAATGAGCGTGCAAATAATCACACACTACACAAAAATTTAAAAATAATGTTCAGTTTAACAAAATATGCTGGTAAAAGAACAGGTATCAAGCCAAAAAAGGCTAGTTTGATTCTGTTTTAAATGTTTCGGAGCGAAAACATTCGGCATTAATAGATTTAACACGGAACTTGTACTTGATAGATTTAGCAAATGAATAAAATCAGTTCAGACAACAACTACATGAGGGATTGATAAAAAAAAACATCATTTTTTTAAGGATTGAGGAAAATAAAATCACCTAACAGATATCCAACAGCCAATAATTGGACACAACCTACCATCTATCTGATAGATGTTTAATTTAAATTGTAACCTGCTGGTTTTCTCTGATGAAATTAAGTATTAGTTGTTGAATTCACAAAACCTTATATGAGATAAAATACAATTCTACTTCACAGAAGAGAGGGCATGAGGAAATGGTGTCAATAGAGATGTCTAAATTAAGTTTCAATTTGATTTTGTTTATCTATGCACGTAAGCTATTAAATAGTTTTAATATGATATCTGAAAGGATGTATAGCATATAGCTAATGAGTTGCACTCTTGGAAAATAAATAATACAAAATGTTTTTAGGTGGCATATTTGGAATTGTAGAGTTTTAAGTTTTACCGGAAATATGTAATTTAAAGGTTTTATATCCCACAGGTTAACAGCCCAATAAAAATGGTGGATTACCTCAGCTTTGAGTGCATTCTAAAGATTCAGTGAACTCATGCATCCTGATCCTCTCCAGTAGTTCCAATGGTCTATAACAATGAAGCCAGCCCATTATAAAGTAAAATAGAGTTCTAAGAAAATTACCCATCACCAGAATTATCTTTGGCACACTCCCTCTTCCCTAATTTTCTCATTTCTATTGTTGAGATCATTATTCACAGAAAACTGTGAGAATGTGAACTATACGATACAAGTATATAACCCTCGCTAAAAACATTTGCGTAACCTAAAACTTCCCAAACAACAGACTGAGATGCTAAAAATTTATTGGCCACCTATTTGACAACCACTTGGTTGCACATTGCCATATATATGGTACAGAAAATTAAAGATATTCCTCACAAAAGAGTCCAAAGATTTAAGTCAACAGAATTGAAGCAAACATACAGCATGACTTCACGGCTTTGGCTGAGCTGGCGTTGGTTTCCCTGCATTGCTTTTAGTACATCTGATGTTTCTGGGCCTGCAGCACCTCCTGCAACCCGAGATGCTACTTCCGCAATTGGAGTCCAAATCTGACACGCCCAAATTTTCCAGGAGTCAATTGTATGATAACATCATCAAATAATGGCAATGTCTAGAACAGAAAAAAGCAGATCAAGCAAGGATAATAAACCTTTATTGTGTTATCAATGCCACTGGTTGCAACAGCGCAGTCAAAGGGATGAGCTTGTATGCAGTTTACCACTACACGACATACAAGTCACATGAAATCTGGATTTCGGAATGCACAAAAGATAATAGAGGAAACAAAAAAAGAGGGAGAACAATAGAATGTGTTTTTTCAAACCAACATTACCGGCCCCATCTCCAGCAAGCATCTTTACAAGTCTTCCAGTTTGTTTTTCCCAAATAAACCATTTGCCATCATCACTTCCACTTGCAATGAACTCTCCTAAATACATCAGAGGTTATCATGCTTTAGATACAATATTTCAATTATATAAATAACATAACAGGTCATCAATGAGAAAAATAACCCTACAAGAAATGTAGAGGTTGCACAACCTCATGTGACCAAGTTTAATACTAATAATTGCGACCCACAAAAAAATTTACTGAAATTTTAAAAGAACAACTCATGAAATAATAAAGAGAGTACCCCTCTGACCAAGGAAACTAGCTTGTTTAATATCTGTTCCTACATTGCAGTGCCCAACATATCTTTGCTTCATATCAACCGCTACTTCAGGCTGCATTTAACAGAAACAAAAAAAGAATATAAATCGGTACAAGCTACAGGAACAGAATAAAAAATAATGCGTAAACAGAATAAGCCATAATAAAGAGATCAACTGTAGCCCCACGACTAAAAAAGAAAACAGAACTTTTCCATTGAACTGAGTCATCTTGTCACCATTGTAATTGATGCAAGATGCCAAAACAAGGCTTTTGGTTTCATTCACCATTTGCAAGTCTGATGCCCAAGATAAGTCAAAGGACAAAAGAGGGCAATGAATGTGTAAAACCTGAGACAGAGAATCATCAGAAGAAGAGACTTTGGCAACCGACTCATCCTTGCCCGAGTTACCACTACCTCTATGCAACAGTACACTCAAACTACCGCGCACGACTCTTGAATCAATCTCATTCTCACCAGTATCTTCACCAGAAACTGACGCATCAAAATCAAGTTCCATCTCATTGTCATAGTCAGAGAAATACTCATTTTCCTCTTCTTCTTCTTCTTCTTCTTCTTCTTCTTCTTCTTCTTCTTCTTCTTCCCTCTGGCTGGATGGTCCCGACATGTTAGATGCAGCCAGGAGCACATCGCTTAATGATCTTATCCTGGCACGATTCACCTCATTGGATGTACCATCTTCCTGCAACCTTCTTCCCTTTTGTGCTTCAGCTGAAACAACAATGTAGAGGATTTAAAAATGAACACCATAAGGTTAAGATAATTCACAAGAAAACATAGATTTTAAGATACCAAATCTATTCCAGAATAGCACCATTTTCTTGCGATCCAAAAAATATATAAATATTGGTCTCCGACAGTATTTCAATAAGCAGTTCAGATCTGCCAATTTGAACTTAAATGGGATTTGGAACCGTAGCATAGACCAACTCTTCCATAATAGAAAATATTTGTAACACGAGCAAACCTAGAGGTAAAAATTTACAATGCTAAGTACAATATTCTAGTAGCATACAGTGGAAGTCTAATAGGCCATTTATTAGGTGTCTTGTGCTAATAAGACTTGTGCTAAAATTCGATGAATATGTATTGCCATGGCAAGCAAGTTCAAACGGAGCTCCAGGCAGAGTAGAACTTTAAATATATTGAAGTCTTCAACATTAAACAAAAGATTTCTAACTACTCTAACTGTAATAAAAGAACCTGTAGCAATGCTCTCTTTTAAGGCATCTAAATTTTTTCTAGCATCAGATATGGATGGCACTAGATTGCTTGATGCATTGGCATATAGCATAGCATCCTTCAGCCTTCCCAACTAGAATAAAACAAGAAATAATAATAAGCAGTTGATATTGACTCTTGAAATAGTAGTTTTCGTGCAATTAGAGTTTACCTGAAGAAGAGCCTCAGCCATATGAAAATGTGCTCTGAATGAAAAAGCATCCAACAGGCGAGCACTGTTACAGTCCCTAATAGCCATGTATGCATCATTCTTCCATTTTCTCTGACCAAAATTCCATATACATCTATCATTTAGATCAACTACCCACCTAAGATTTAGAGAAAAAAAAATGACTACTTCTTTATGCAGACCAACCTTCAGCAAAAGAGCAGCTCTAATGCACAAGCAATCATGCCTTAATGAAGACCCGATGTCAGGACCTTTTCCATCAAGCACCTCATTGCAAGCATCTATTCCATACAAATAATCGGATGAATAATCGGATAAATTATCCAAGCATTTAGTTGCAAATTGCACCAATTTTTTTCGCACTTCAAGCTACAAGAAAAGAAATGTCAAATCGAGGTTATGCTATTGTTTAAGAAGATAAAAATAGAATAAAATAAATTAAATGAAAGATAATTTGTCCCACCTTCTGCAAAGAATATTTTGTTGAAGGTTTTACGGAAATACTTGGCCAAGATGAAGGCTGATATGGCACTGCTGGGAATGGTGGAACATACAAGCACTTCTGAATATCACCTACGCTATATCTCATCGCATTCTTACCGCTATCTAAAATTACAAAGGAGTGATGTTATGAGACAAGTTCATGATGTCATATCTAAAAGCAAGCAATCATACATTATTTTAAATTGCTATACATTATTTTACATTGCTTACCAGAGGTAACATCCATTAGGTACACATGTTCACCACTATAACTTAAAAGAACTTCATCACCATTAGGACTGAATGCAACATGCGTGAGGTGCAAGCTCGACTTCCTCTGTTAAAGAAACCAACGCAATCTTTTTACACATTGTTACAAAATAAAGGTTGAGATTCATTGAAAATTTAACTTTACGATTTAGCGATCATCATAAATAAAGCTTCAGTTTATAGTCCAACAACTTAGGCATGATTATATGGTATATATATAGCGACACACAAAATCATGAAATTCGGTGCATGGCACACCAAAACGATGAACTTAATTTCTGATTTTAAAGCTTTTTCAAATTCATTTTAAGAAAAGTCGCCATAATTGTCAAAATAATTGCATTATAACGGATTCCATCACAGAATCTATAGAATAAGCAATGAAAAAATAAGGAAACAAGAACAGGTAAGTTACAGGCTCAGCAAGGTGTACTGGACAGAAATAGTTGACATAAGGAGGCGGCTTAGCTGTGGTACGGCATGAGCTAAGAGGAGGGAGCATTCTTCTGTCATATAACCGAGCAAAAGCATCACTGCACGGTTGCAAAAGATGTGACATAAGCATATCTAGATACAGCATTTTAGTACTGTAGTGTGCTAAGAGTGACTATGATTTTTTTTTATTTTGGGATTCATCCCCAAGCACACAATCCATTGAAGGGATACCACATGTATCCCATCACATACTAACCTAGTCACACTGAAATTATAGATGTACTCAAAAGGCTATAATTGCATACCTCCCGCCTACAAGAATTTGATGGGGCCGTGTGGGGCTGATGTCACATGACTTAAGAGACAAGCAATGCCTTGGAAAAGCCGCCAAAGATTTTTTGGCACCACTACGTAAATCAATCTAACAGAAGAAAGCATATTAGAAAACAATTCAAAGCAGCTAAAAAAGGAACATACCTGGTCTACATTCAGGTCAAAACATTGCATTTATCCTACTCAGACTTCATAAAAATAAAAAAATAAAAAAAAACATGCAGGGCTGATAAATGGATTGGGTATCATCTGATTTAACTTGCATCCATATCCACAAAGATGCAGAAAAGGATATTTATGATGATGAGAGGATATAAATATGATTTGGTGTACATATGCAAGGAGAACATGCATTTAAAAAAGCACTGTGAGGACAGAACAGAACAGGATACACATATCTACACAATAATTAACCATATCCGAAATGCAAAGTTTTCGCTTCCCCTCTTCACTTTTTGTCAAATCTACTTTTCTCCCAAATCACCAAATTGCACTAATTTATTATGTTATATACAGATTAAGATATAAATGTACATTACTATCCACTCAGTTTTCAACCTACACGGACTTCATTACCATAAATTACTATCCAGGTTGTCCTACACCCCCCCACCCCCACACACACACAACAACTCATTAAGTAAATAGACAATATTAATAATAAAATAAAAAACAAAAACAAGCAGAAGGAACCAGGATATGTAAATGACGGAAAGGACATACAAGTATATTGCGGCATTCCGGAGTGGTGGTGGACCCTGCAGGAAGGCAAGAAGAGCACTCGCGGAAGTCATGCTGTCTGAAAGTGCCATCCTCACTTGCACTCCACACTACGTTAGGATTACCAACCTCCACCTAATAAAATATTTCTCATTAGAAAGGACATCTGTCTAAATAATAACCAAAGCATAAAATGGATCGCTCTCTCTCTCTCTCTCTCTCTCTCAGTAGATGTGTGTGTGTGTCACCGAAACCTGAGTTTCCCAAAAATCCAAACCTCGTCTGAGGAAGCTGCCACCTACCTACCAACCACCCACCACATCTCTTCTTTCTGAACCTAGGTCTCTCTCTTCCTCATCCAAGAAACAACAAACAAAGACTAAGTTTCACCCTGCCTCTCTCCTCCCTGGCAAGGTTTAAGGGCTGCTGGATCCATTGGGTAAGAAATCCTCCCTCTCAGACCTGGCTCTTCTCTTCTTGCCCCCATTGCTTTGTTCCCCTCCTCATTGACCAGAGATCAAGAATTTTCCCACGCCTAACTAAGTATGCTGTGTATCACTAGAAGGGGTTGATTGTTTAGCGCACTGAGGGTATTCTGTGGCACCATGGCAGGTGACAACATAATGCAGATCAGCCAGAGGTTTTTTCTCTGTGGTAGGTCCCAAAGTTTAACTGGTTAATAGGCCTGGAAAGGCTTATCCTGCAACACTGGGCGTGGGTCTTAATAGTGATGGTACGGATTTGGGGCCAAATCATTTGTTCTTCAGGTCTGAAAGGTAAGAAGTTCATTGCACGTCATGCATCAAGAGATGTAAACCACAACTGATGGCAGTTTAAAGTGACTATTGCAATGGAAAAGACACCAGCATTTTAAGGGTTCTTTAGAATTTTTCCACTGTGCACGTAACTTCATTTTAATTGTTTTTTTTTTTCATTGTTTTTTAATTCTCCTTCTAACCACAATACATTTCTTTAAATGATACCGATATGCACTTTGCTGCTAATTTAACTGGTAACGGTATTAACTAGAGTTTACTTACAGCTAGTTTCTTAACCCTCCTGGTGTGACATCGGTACAGAGCGGCAGGTACAGGAGCAACTTCTTCAACCCCCGGTCTCACACGAGATAAGTTGAAAACACGAACCTAGCATAAAACGAACAATCATTTCCTTTCTTTTCTGTTCTATTTTTGTAATCCTAACCAACAAAACATTATTTTTCACCTCTGCATCTCCGGCTCCGGACACAACCACCTCATCGGATGTCTCTGGTACAAATCTGGTGCAAAATATGTTGGTAGAATGGCCGCTTTCGATGCTATGACGAAGCTTCTTATCAGTATAGTTCCATATGTTAATCTGTAATAATGCAGTCATTAGTTTTCCACAAAACTTAAGGAAGCATTGTTTAAAGTGTACGATATCGGTTCTACCAAGGATAAAATATGGCCTGTATACACACTTACCTTTGTGTCGTCAGAACCCGATATCAAGAGAGAACCCTTGGAGTTCCATGCAATAGCATTGACACAGCCAAGGTGGCCCTGGAAATAATAAGGTTCTGCAACTTGTTAGATACTAATATAACGATCATAACAAATTTTGTTGAAAAATATCAAGCAGTTAGTGACTAGCTTTTGTAGCAGTACAATTCTTTAATTCTAATATACATGTGTGCTTAAAGAAAACTTTTATTTGCTTTCTTCAACACACAAAAGGTATTAAAAAATATGTATTTATTATTTTTTGTTTCTATATACTTTACCAACATTTCATTCAGTAAGAGATAAAGGTGGTCAATGTACCTCCATCTCTTTTTCCAAGGCAAGCCTTTGCACCAGAGAGGAATGAAATTGCAAGTTCCTGTTTGTTCCCTATGAAATTTGAGACAAGAAAATAAGCTTCTGTTATCAGATAAAAAGATATAGAAAATGATATAGTATCAATGGATATTGTGAGCTTTACTTCCATATAAAAATTTATCAGCTTAAATTTCCAAGCAGAGCCAAAAATTAAACCTAATTACATAAAATGTTCTATCCTCAAGGTCAGTGTACTGATTATCCTCAAACATAACAGAGACACAAGTTCCTCAATTTTTAAAAAAATTAAAAACGGTAGTATTAAGCTCTATAGATATAGTATATTATTAAAATTTTCTCCTACATTTGTTAAATGATTATTCACTAGATCTTTCAAAAATATGATAGTTATCTTTTAGCAAATCATTTTAATTTATTCCTTCTCCGGAAAATAATTATCCATCTTGCACCAGACTGAAATTGAATAAGATTGTATCACAGTGGCAAGTACAAAAAATAGCTTAAATTAATCTCCCGTAGTGTTTTCTATCATACAACAGCATAATTTTAAACGAAAATTAAGCCCGATAAATGAAGAAAGCGAGGATGAAAAAACATAATCACAGAATCTTCAAAAATAAAGAAAAATGATCACGTTAAACAAAAAGAGGGAAACAAGCGAAGCACCTTAATCGAATCCAGTCGCCGCCTCTCAATATGATCAGAAATATTCCCATCGGGGAAGCTCCAGTGTAATTTCTCCATTTCGTCGCGAGAATGAAACCCTAACCTGACGCCAAGAGGGAGCGATGAAGCAAAAAATCTCTGATTTTACCAGATGAACTGCCTTGAGATTGCAGCGTAGATCGTACTTTGTAATCTCTTCTCGCTTCTCGTACTGAAACAAAGGTACTTTAAAGTTACTAACTTCGAGCATAGAGCACAATCGAAGCATTATTGAGAGGAGAGAGAGTGTGTGTGCCTGGCTCGAGATTTCGTTGCCGGACTTCACTTATACCTTTCCGCCAAATTCTCTAGCGATGGTGCAGCAACTTTTTCTCAAGAGCAAGAAGAATATATTGAGTGGAAGAAGGAGAAGTAGAGAGAGACAGAGTTGGAGAGAGATTCTTGGTTCAATTTCTGATGATGGCGGTGGAGTGTGGAGCCAGAGGTAGCGAATGGATCCTCAAACGGTCGGCTTCTTCTCAGTGGTATACATTATGTCGTCCCGCTCTCGGCTCTTCTATTTCGAGGTCGCGCGCATTGAGAAAAGAGAGAGACCGACCTACTAGAAGGTGCGAAAAAGAGAGAGAGCGCGCAACCTGGCACGTGACATCCCCATTGTTGTTATTGCTGGGCTGCTGGCCATTAAATCGAGACCTGCAAATCTAATGGGCACCGTCCGATGACAATTAACGCTCTGATCTAACGAGTTCATCTCATCGTTCAATTCTTTTTAGTGTCCGTCCGATATAAAAGACATCTCCGATTACTAGGTAGAATTTTAATATCTGGTGTTTGGCTGTGGACTAACACTAATGAGACTTAATTTAGTTATTTTAATTTAGGTCGATTTAAATTATTCATATTTGATTGATTTTTAAAGTTATATTTTAATTTAAGTTATTTCTTGGTTGGTACGAATTTGGTGGCTTAAAGCATGATTTGATATTACAAATTATTTTGTCTTACAAAATTTGTAATATCATTAATAAAATTATTCTCCGTATTTTTTTATTCAAGAAAATGAGTTATGTACAAATTAATTATATATCTTAGAAATGCATCATTGCATTTAGTAAATCTTATTTAATTAAATTTATATGTATACCAATTTACTTTGTAAATATGTTGAATTGATGAACAAAAATTTATTTATTTGTAGTACAATTTCAAAAAAATATTTTATTTAATAATTTTCTAGATTGCATATTTTGTTAATTTAGAAAGTTGTGTCATTTAAAAAAAAATGTTGATTCTATAATTAATAAAGTTATAAGTTTCTTTGTGCTTAAATGGAAACAAAATTAATTGCTTATTTTACATTTCTTAAAAATGATTGAAAATAATAAAAACAATGAAAAGTTAACCCTCATATCTAAATAAAATTAAACCACGTGGAGAGGTGGTTTAGTTTAGGCCAATTTAGACTAGTCTAAAAGTCGACTTATTTCATCTTAGTCCGGCTCAATTAAACCACGATTGGCGGAATAAGTGAAGTCTAAAACCCTTATTCCACTGTTTAGTTCACCAACATTTTAATTAAAATCCAAAGTTAAATAGAAATTAATAAATATACCCAGCTTACCTGGGTTTTCTTAAAAATGCCCAAACCGGCCATTTAATGGTTGGTCCACTATTTTTCTCAACCAGTCATTAAATGGCCGGTCCTCATATTATTTTTTATGTTAAATAACCATTTTTCTCTCTCCTCCCTCTCACAACTCAACTCACGTCTTTTTCAGGTATTTTTTAAAAAAAATTTAATTTAGTTAATTTTTTTAATTTAAATTTATTTTTTTATTTAATTTAAATTTATTTTTTTATAATTTTTTTATTTTATTTTAATTATTTTTCAGTAACCTATACATTTAAATTAGTAATTTGACAATTATTTACCATTTACCAAAATGTAGTTTGTTTGCCATGACTATGATTTCATTACATTGTGGTTCATTTATGGTTTCCGATGATATCTCAATTTTGGAACTTGAAATTCATGATTTTCGAATGCACTGGTTATAACCCAGAAAAGTGGAACTTATAATTGGCAACCCGAGTGAACCATGGAACACCCCTGACCTATACCATAGTGAAAATACTAACCGATGCTGCATGGATAGCCATGTACGGCCATTTAAAGGCCACCGGAAATTTTGTAATATAAATCCAAGAGGGTTCCGATAGAGTCAGGGGTTGGAAGTTCTGGTCAAAATTCAGTTGCGCCAACTTATACAACTCAACCAGAACCATACACTCACATAGGTCCTTTATTCGTACCTAACCCAGAAACATACAGTCACTTCACTCCACCAGCACCCCAACCACGACCCCAACCACGGCCCCAACTAAGATCCCCACCTAAACCCGTGCATGTGGCACCTGTACCATCTCCAGACCTTTTTGTGCACAGATTTTATATGCAACATGTTGCTGACAACCTGGTCCAGAATTGTGGAAAAGACAAGTGGTTCGGATGGAGGTTCAGACTGGGAGCCACGAAGAATAAGCCAAGAAGGTTGAAAGAGATGTTCGAAGAGTTTGCTGTGGTATGTCTAATTTATAACATTTCGTTTAATTATTTTATAAGACTATTCTGAAAATAAAGTAACACCTCATTGTTTTTGTGCAGCTAAATCCAAAGTGTAATGCATTTTTAAAGAATTTGGCAAAGTACGTCCTAATGATGTGATGGAGCCGTCTAATTATGAGAATATTTCCAAACCTGTGATAGAGGATACCGATTTGGTATCATGACAATAAACGGTTCCGAGTCGCTTAACAATGTATTCCGGATTAGCAGTAGAATGCCCGTGGCTGCCATAGTGGAGGATACGTTCTACAAGATCAACAAATGGTTTGTTTAGCGGCGGAAGCGAGCAATGAATTTAAGAGATACAAATCAGGTATTTTCCGACCGGGTTTTGCAAAAGATCAGAAAACGGTGGACCAAAGCTGCACAAATGAGTTTGGTCCCTTATACGCACAGCGAAGGTCAGTACCAAGTTTCATCTCCAAATGAGTACATTCCAGTCACCCGCGAGTCCGATGGAACTATGGACGTTATCCACAGGGAGTTCATGTAGATTGTGACACGCGGGCCCTGCAACAAAATAGAAGGGCAGTGTCATATTTGTAATATATTCGTTTCCTGATCTCTTGAGTAAATTATAAATATATAGTTGGCAGCGCTTCAACTATACTGGATGAATTCATAAATCTACTCTACTAGAGGACCTAGCAATATCATTACTCATTATAAATGAGAGGCAATGATACTATTAACATATAACTTTCTCCCTCACAAGCCATATACAAAGAACTACTATTTTTATCATCATTTGCAGCAACTTTCAATAGTAATTACATTATACATTTCTCATGTGAAAAAGATACAGTCTCATATCTTAGAATTCGTAGACACAATGAAAATATTAATGACACAAATACAATCCATATAATGTTTCATTTGTTAGGTCATGTTCAATGTATGAAACCTTCCATACATTCGTGTTATCAAATAATAATCTTTTATCAACATTTATAGAACTACAATGTACTTTAATTAACACGACAATCCTTTTGTGATATATTAGTGTTTTATGCTAATTATCAAGATTGTGAACATTCTTTTTATTATGATTTAGTGTTCTATGGTTCAAAACCAAGAGCGTCTTCTTGAATGCTTCTAAAGTCAAACATCAAACTCAAGGAACAAAATGTATATAACATCCAATTCATAAATTTAATATGTTAAAGTAATGAACAAAAAGATAATTTTAGAACACAAAACTAAAGTATTTCATCTTCTTCTGGTTGTCTTTTAACTTGTACTGGTTGTATTTCATATTGTACTTGTTGTCTTTCATTTTTTTCTAGTTATCTTTCATTATGTACTAGTTGTTTTTCATCTACTACTGGTTGGATGTCATCTTCTGCTAGTTGTATTTCATTTTCTTCTAGTTGTCTTTCATATTTTACTAGTTGTCTTTCATATTCTACTAATTGTCTTTCATGTTCTACTTGTTGTCTTTCATCTACTATGGGTTGTATTTCATCTTCTTCTAGAGGGTTTTTTCATCTTGTAATAGTTGTCTTTTATATTCTACTGGTTGTCTTTCATGTTGTACTTGCTGTCTTTCATCTACTACTGATTGTATTTCATCTTCTTCTCGTATTTCATCTTCTTCTAGTTGTCTTTCATCTTGTACTGGTTGTCATCTATGTTCTACCAGTTGTCTTTCATATTCTTCTAGTTGTCTTCCTTCTTCTATTAATTCTTTTTCATCATTTTTTGTAAGGAGGAGAGAGAAATAGGTAGAGACATTATTTTCCACCTATACATCTCATGTCTATTAAAGTCTTACTGCACCTCTTACTCAATCAAACATAACCTATACGTAGAGTAACTTAACTCGTCTCTTTAAGTGGGTTAATTTACTCCTAAAAAGGTATTTCCCTATTCCATCTCATTATATCATAGTTTATTTATGATCGTCCTCTTAAGAGAAAAATAATATCATCCGTCTCCAAGAGAATAAGGGGATATTTCATATCATTAATACCTTCCCCAAGAATATGAGATGTGCGTAATTACAATATAAGGTTAATAGATTTACAAACTGAGAAAGCTAAATGAAAGAAATCTGACGCCAATAAAATAGTCATAATATACAAATAATATTACTCAAAAACGAAATTCTTCCAAACCTCATTATTGACTTTTATCTCCGCCATCTTTTTTTTTTTTCCCAAAATAGTTCCATTTGCATGTTCATTTCTGAATTCAATTATTATCGAAACAAGATGTGGATCAAACTGCAATTCACTGCTGTTTTTCTGTGTTGTTTAGTGTATTCAACTACTCGTAATAAAGCCATCATAATGCATGAGCATTGCTTGCAATGAACAAAATCAACAATTTGTTTTTATTATTCAAGTTGGTAAAATTAAATTAAAAATCCAACACAGACCTTAAGGCGTGTCACCAAAGAACTACAATTGGATCCGTCTCCACTGATTTACTCTAGACACATTTCGATTCCGTTAACTAAAGGGATTATTTATTTGACTAAAAATGATGAGAGGAACAATGCAAGTTTTTCTACCCGTCTAATAAAATGTGAAACAAGACGACAGACAAGAAAAACAAAGGGGGAACTTTCTTCAACGATATTTACATGCTTAACTTTCTCTACTAATTACAGCAATCTTAATAATTCTAAAATATAAGCCATCAAGCCAGCCTAATTTCTACTGCAGGAGAGGATAACAATCTATCTACAAAACTGCTTTCTCCTGCATCTCTCTACACAAATTATGAGCAACTTTTCGCAACCCTCGACACCTAAACATGGGCGCAAGCAGACCTTTTATCCAAAATTAATTGCAAGATCTTCCCGACGACAAGAAAAAGTCGGGCATTGCATTCACAAAGGATTAGAAATCCTTCCCAAGCTCTTTAGCAAAAACTAAATCCAATAAACCAAGCTCTCTCTCTCTCTTTTTGAAAATCTTGGCAGCAGCTGCCAAGTTGAAGCTCTCTCTCTCTAATCAATCTCAATATTCTGAGTGTATTCTTCATAAAAATCACTCATCTTCCCTTTAATAGTCTGCAAAGGAGATGCAAACCATATTAGGACAGGAAAGAAAAGATTGGTGCTATGAGCCTAATATGAATCTCTTGAGATTCTTACCACCAATTCTTCGTGGAGTATCAAAAATACCTTCTTTAGCAGGCAGTGCCTCTGCAATAAAATTTCATAATATCAGATGAAAGTCTGGATTGAAACTATTGATTGTGGAAAAATAAGTATGAGAAAATAATTTTATTCAAACCAAGTTTTTGGATGCTAGAGATCAAACAATAAACATAATTTTATTCAAACTTAATTCGGCAACCATCTCCCTTTTTCACTACAGCTGATTATGTATTTTCCATTAGGTCTTGCTCCAGAAATGCAAGGAGAAGGCCCTGGAGGTGAGGGGTGCCCAACCCATGTTTACTCGCAGTAATCAAACTTTTGGAGGTAAACCAAGGGGAGGGAAATAGGAGAGGATGGGAACCAATGCAAAACAATTGAGCACCAATCTCTAAACCACCGACCCCCCCCAAACCCACACACACACACACTCCTGCCCCTTGGGTCCCTACCCTCGCTTCTGAATCCTAGTTCTCTAGCACTCCCTAACAACCTGATCTATACCATACCATCCTCAAAGCATACCTTCTGTTTTAATTATTTCAATTCTTTCTCCAACTTTAAGTTCTGAGGCTCATCTTTTTTTTCTATTTACTTTTTTCCTCAGAGGGAGTGTGGGGTTATGTTGGTCAATGAATCTTCAAAGAGAGGTAGAAAACCTACATCTTTGTCCTGCCGGAACATTTCTCTCATTTTCTCCACGATAGATGCATATTGGGCCATGTTCTTTCCCTTGGCCGCCTCCATCTCCTTTCCCATCTTGCTGTACCTTTCTCTGCATAATGTGATACCACACAAACGGACTTACTCATATTGATATCACTCATATTAGAACTGAAAGTTCTGTAACATTGTTTTTTCAACAGAGAGAGAGGGAGAGGTTAATATATCAGGGAAATTGGGAATTTTTTTAACATATACACACAAAAAAAAAAAAGCCGTGGTATATCAGATCAAACTTTAGTTCAATGCCAATGATTATAGCAATACCTATATTCCTCGAGTTGCTTGTTTAAGGAAAGGTACACAGGATACTTCTCTTGATATTCTTTGATGTAAGCTTCAAACCTGCATAGCATAACAGAATGAAATTTTTCCCAGATATTCAAAGTCTAAACTACCCTGCATAAGTGCCAATTGCCAGTTCTAACCAATAGAGGTGCATTCTCGGCTGTAACATTTTGATCTTGTATCAGCATAATACTGAAACGCCATTTTATGTAATGCATTTGTTGTGACATCATACCTAGATACTACCTCCATTGACAAAAAAGAAGCTAACAAATCCAAATACAAGCAATAAGATGCATGAGTACCACAAAGGAGTGCTTACTGAGCAGTGTCATGAATACGGCCCTTCAGATCAGGCTGGTCCTTGTTGTACTTCAAATAAAGTGAATCATCACAGCTTGAAGACCTCTTGCTCAGCTCTCCATTTACGTTAACTTTGCTTGGCTTCTTTGCAGGGCCCACCCCATTGTTATTACCATCTTGCTTGTTATTGCTCTCAAGCTGGGGAACCGGGGGCCTAACCTGGGGCACAACAGCATTCCTTGAGCTGTGGGCCCTGCCACTTCTGTTGTTATTGCGATTACCATCTTCTTCGTCTGACCTGTGGGCCCCACCACTCTTATATCTATCTATGTCAGAAGTAGCCTCCAGATGATTGTTGCTGCAGCTATAGATAGCAGCCCTCTGTTGAGGTCTCATGGTTAAATTCGGAGAGGAGGCACTTGGGGCCTTTCTACTCCTCAAACTTGAGTTATCACAGCCAACCATTTTATTGCTGTTAACACTATTGTTAGCATTATTACTCTTATTCTCAATATTAATATCTTCTTCTTCATCTTCATCATCAGGTTTGGAAGAACTGCTACTTCCAAATAACCTCCTCAACTCATCTTCAGGTGTACTGGGTTCACGGAACTCACCCAATTCAAGCTCTGATATCTCCCTTCGAAGAACCTTTTTCATACGGGCAGGTGACTTCTCGCCATTTGTGCCACTTTTCTGAGGAACTGTGCTATTCTCCCTAAGTCTCTTAGCCAGAGGGGCGGTATCATTTGCTCCACTGTTTGTCAGGTCCCACATACGTTTTTGTACCAACTTCTCATCAGAAAGCCGCTGATTTGGTATAGTTTGATTATTTCCAGGTCTCCGTGCTTTGTTCTTGGCACCACTTTGCTCCTTTGAAGTTGAAACATAACCAGAGTCTAAATTGATATTCACGTCCCAATCTACACTTCTATCAGGAGGAAGATTAGGTGAGCTCTCAGGGAACACACCACCTTTATTTTCTACTACTGGAATCACCTCCACAGGCAAGTTCGGGCTTGGGCCAGTTTTGGGTCTCTTAGCATCTGGTAACCTGTCAGTGGAGTGTCTTTTCAAGTTCGAATTGTGCTTGGAGTTTAGGCTGGGACCTGGTCTTCTTTCGCCCAAACTCAACCTTTTATCTGGAAAATCATTTTTCACTGCTGGTCTCTTAACTTTCCCATCACATCCCCCCAAAATCTGCTCTAAATTCTCCTCCTCCGACACCCTATTGTCCACACCAGTCCCAATTGCAGTAACTGGAGTTACATGCATGTCATCATTCAGGTTGATGAGGGGTGATAAAGAATTGTTGACCAGACCAGGATCTTCCCCGGTGAAGATGTTCTGGCCATATGCATGTTCTGCAGAAGGGAACGTGTTCAAGTCTGCTCCAATTATTCTATTGGTAGGGTGTGTTTCCTTTTCATCATCACTTGTGATGTTGACCTCCACATCATCATCACTACTTGACGAGCTATCACTCTGACTGCTGCTTTGGCTTCCAGTCCCTGCAATTTAAATAGGACGAGGGAAAGATTATAAGCAGAGTACTAACTGTGGAAAGTGTTTGTTCATAACCCCAACTTGTACCACAGCACATTCAGCAAACTATGTGCAAATGAGGTGCCGAACAAACAAACTATAATATCACAAACTGATGTGGAAATTGGCATAAACCAGTGTCATTAAATATGATGTGCATTGTGAAGAAACACAAAATAGATTTGCAATACTATATAAATACCAATATGTTAACAAGTCAGGACATCATCAGGAGTACCAGCACAGTACAAATCATGATTACTTAAGGTTAATATACAGTTGGTATTTACCAAATTTTACCAGCAGAGCCCGATTTTCAATTTCACGAAGCTTTTAAAAAATGCAATTAAACTTGCCGTTAAACTGTTTATGCAATTTTTGGACCCTCTAGCATAAAATTCTCTGAAGACACGTTGTTGTTAAATGGCTCTTTAACAACAATTAAACTGATTAAACCATTAATTGACACCCCGCCATTAAATGGCATTTAACATTTTTAAAAGCTTGGATTTCACAAAACAATAACATATTTTTTTAGCATTTTCCCATTGCGAAAGACCATCATCTATGCTGCCTAATACCAATAGTTAAGGAATTTCAAGGTTTTCAGATGAGAGGTAAGCTATACCAGCAGGGCTGTGGCTAGGGGTATGAGTGCTCCTATCACTCCCACTGTTCTCACTGCTGTCACTGTCACTGTCACTGTCACTGCTATCACTTGAGCTAGAAGCCTTCCCTTCACTCTCAATATTAATATCAATACCAATATTAAGATTATTAATAAGAGGTGATCCCCCCTCTATGTCAATCTTCTCAATATCCATTGGCTCTTCTTCAATATCAATACCTACATTCTGCATCTTGTTATCATTGTTTAGGGTATTTTCCTCCTCATGTAATGCTTCCTCTATCTCATCGTGAAATTCTGGCGTGTTATCTGGTGAGCTGAAATTAGCATACAAAGATGGAGGCATTTAGGAAAAATATTTGGAACTGAATTTTGTGGAATGTTAATTTATTTTATTATTTTCAAGCTAAATAAATGATCAACCGGTCATTACAAAACTGGTATCAATGGTGCTGAATGCGTGCATGAAATAATATAACAATCAGAACAAAACTAAGAAAATGGCTATACTATAATTTAGCATTCATTGCTGAAATAAACTCAACGTAATTGGCATATTAATCCTAGATAAACTGAAGCACGTCATTCAATAGGGGAAAAAAGGCACATTGGACATGCATTAACAAAAAGAAACAACCTACAAACCAAAAACAAGCAACAATGCCATTTTATCTACATGGCTACAGACGCACTCTTATTATAAGAAAAGGATAAGAGAATCTATGTTAGAACCTTCGGTCTGATGTATGCCGCTTAGAACTCTCAGGTGCAAACCCAGGCTTCAGAATGTACCTTCCCGGAGCTTGATAAGTCGCAATCTGGTAATAACAGGATGAAATTTTAGTATTTCATTGATCATCTTGTGGCCCTATTGAAATAAGAGTCTGATATTCTGATCTTACTTACAGTTTTCACTATAGTCTCTATCTTCTTTGCGGAATCTGAAAATGAGTTGCCTACAGCTTTTTCCAAGGCCTAAATAGGGTTCATTAAAGCAATTATCAAATTATTGAAGAAGTAAAAATACAGGAGCTCCAAGGAAAAACACAGCAAAAGGATGCATCACATTCCACAGGTCTTTCATTGGTCATTTCATGGTAAAGCAGGGCTTAACTGAGATATGGGTAGTTTATATTTTCTTTTTAATTGATCTTCGATGCTGATAACTATTGCTTAAATATAAATCCCTGATCAATCCATCAACAAAGAATACCAAAAAATAATCTGATATAGGATCCCAAATTCCCAATCACTATACTGACAAAACAAAAGGTTCACATGAAGCTAAGAATAAAATAAATAATAAATATAAGAAGACCTTTAAGCTCAACCCCTTGGGTTTTTCAGATAGTATGTTGATCAAAAGGCCCCGCAAATCTGCTGAGTTCTCACTTAAATTACGGGCTTTGAATCCATTGCTTGACCTGACTGGCATGCCCTTCTCGAACTTCTTATTTTCATCTCTATTCAAATTTTGAGGTGTAATCTCTTCCTTAATCGTCTCGACAGTCAAATCCACGCCAGAACCCCTAAAAGAATGCTGAGGTGGTGATGGGGCAGGAGAAACAGCGGCACTTTTGGCAAAACTGCTTGAAGGTGGGCCCTTAGTAATTGTCTTAGGTGGAGCAGCTATTGGGGCTGGATAGCAAAGAAATAATAAGATCAAAGAATTAAAAATCTCCTTTCAGTCATTTAAGCAATGATTATTTCCAAGTATTATGGCTAAAAATTCAGGGTTTACTGTCAATTACCAAGATTTAGACCACATCATCGATGTAAAACCCCATCAGTACCGGTATCTGTACAGCTGTACTCATTCTAAGTTTGGTAAGAGTACAAGTCATCTGAGGCTCGACCCTTGACAGAAATTATTTATGACTACCAGAAGGTCATGTATCTACATACTTTGTTAATGAAACGGTAGATGGTTCACAGTAACATTATAGTGGCAAGAACCTAGAAAGGTTATCAGATAATTAGCTGACCATGGTTTGATTTCTTGAAGAGCTTATCCTTTGGACCACCCCACCTTCTCATGCTTCCTGAAAGAAATTTATTATATTAAAAAATATTCACGTGTCATGTTATTACTTAGCAATAAATTGCATATAAATTATAAAAAGCAGATACTAACCCTCAACATTTGCAGCAGCCATCGACTTAACCTGCTTCTGTACAGATGGATTTGCCGGATCAAGAATTATTGATCTGTACCAAAATATAAGAATGTATTAATAGAGTACCTTGCACCGACAATAATATATAATCAAACTAATATGTACACAGTACAGACATACTGATCAAAAATTGATTGTTTGCTGCTCTCCAGTGCACTATTAAAGGAGCATAGCAGCACCATTAATGACCGTGGTATAGAAACCTTAGTCCACTTCAGAAGTTTATTAACAATATGCAACGAAAAAAAGGAAAAAAAAGCTGCATACAAGCAGATCCAACAATAAATATTCCCCAAACACACCTTACAAAACTAAAGCTGGTATTGGATTACTTAGTAGTACGGTTCCCACTAGCATAAAAACAAAAGGCACAATGCATACCATTACAGAAAATCCAGTTAGTAAGTGAAATATGGAAGAAAAAAGTTATATTTGGAATAAGAAAAGAGCTGTACTTGCGGGATTTTGACTCGAGCTCAGCCTGGACAGAGCGCATCTTAACTTGGTTCTTAGCAGACTCATCAAGAATCCGTTGAACATTCATTTTTCGTAGAGCAGAGCCCCGTTCCATTAGGAGACCATTACCATCCTCGCCATTTCGGCACACCACATAAATGTCACAGACACCAAGCTCAGGAGACCATGTGAAATTGTACTCCTTTAATCCAACTTCAATAACCTGTCAAATCCAAAAAATTGAATAAATGAATTAGGGTTTGCATAATCTTAGTTGATTTCAGAGCAGATGAGAACAGGAAACCATATTGAGTGGTAAACTGGAAAATAATATATGGATATGAATGGAACACAAAGTTTTGTGTTTCTCAATACAAGCAGAAAATAAATGAGGTGGATAAGTTCAGAAAGAAGCTACTTTATTCGTAATTTATCCAATCTGAGCTTCCAAACTTCCTTTCAAGTTTAAAATCATGTAAAGGCACAAAACCCAATTTTAGAAGCCGTTTGTCTTCATTTCTCTTTATTCAATATGTTTTAAGCCGATTTCTCTTCATTTCTCTTTGCTATTCTTCTCCCTAACAAAACAGGTTTAACCTAACTCAATACACACCACAACAAATAAATGTTTATTCAATAAATTATTCCCTTTGCTATGCTGTTAAGCTCGTTTAACTTTCATCTCTACAAAGATATCCCAAAACCATGCCGAAGAGCAATTGGCATTGGGCGCCAAAAAAACACAACCTATTTCTATTCCGTTAACTCTACGCGAAAAAATTGCCACCAACAGCAAAAGTAAAAAAGAATATATTACTAATCAAACTCACATTCTCAGACGGGTTTAGATAATTCGGTCCAAACTTAATTTTTGCAGTGCCGCCTTGCGCCTCGCACCGTCTGATCTCATCCGCCAAATCAGGAATTAACCTTATAATCGAAGCAAAATCAGGCGCACCCCCGGACTCTAGGTTAAAAGTCTCCTCTTGAGCCGGCGGCGCAGCTGCCAGCGTGGATGGCCCACCACGACCACGCCCACGGGACGAGGCCGAGATCGAAGCGCGGCCCAGTGAACCTCCAGGGCGAGGAGGCGGCGGCGCAGCCAGGGCCGGTCGCCTCCCGCCTCCACCTCGTCCTGGCTTGTACATGTGCTGGAGAGCAAGAGAGAGATGTTGAAAGGAGGTAAAGAGAGGAATTACCGAATTAGGGGATGATGCGAACTTTTCTCGTGTGGGACTCTCTCTCTAGCTTTCTCTTTCAGCTTTTGTTTCGGCTGGGTCTTGCAAAAGGAATTTGGGTTAGGCGAGAAAGGAGAGGCCTGAGCTGAATTCGGCGCTTCGCTCGAGTCAGCCCCAGTTCATGAGTTAAATTCCAAAATAGATCAACATTTACAGGTGCATTTCTGGTAAATTATTTCAGCTCCCTATGGGTCACCACACCCTCACCCGAGATTTTCATTAATATCCAAAGTTTAATAGAAGTTAATTAGAAAAGTTATAAAAATAGCTATACCGGCTATTTTCTGACCGGTATCCAATTTAATCCATTACCGGATAGTCGGTACTCAAAAATTTTTTTTTAAAGGCCGGTACCCAATTTTTTTTTTTTTAGGATGGGCATAGCATAGTTGGCTAGAATAAAAAGTCGTAGGAAACTCGGATTGAAGTTTGCACTCGGTTTGGCTAAGATCAAACAAATGCATTTGGTTGGATGTGTGTGTTACATCGGTTGCAAGTATCGGTGCATCATTGATGTTTTTGCAATAAAACATCGATGTTTTATTAGCCGGGTAGTGCTAAAAAAACATCGGTGCATTGCTGATGTTTTTGTAATGAAACATCGATGTTTTATTAGACTTGGCATTGACAATTAAGCAGGGTAGTGCTAAAAAAACATCGGTGCGTCGCTGACGTTTTTGCAATGAAATCGATGCACTTATGCCGTCGTTAGGCCGTGCATAAAGCATCGGTGTTTTTGCACGAAAGCATCTTTAAACGGCCATAACTTTGGCTAGGAAACTCGGATTTGCGCATATGACCCCAATTCGGAAAGCTTCGGACAAGAAGGGGGCAATGGCGCTCTAGGGGTCATCGTAGGGGTCATCCCTAGGGGCTGACGGAATCATAATTGCAAAAAAATATCGTTTAGTGCCTCAAAAATTGAGTTAAAGTTTTTTATCATCGGTGGACACACAACGACCCATATGCGGCTAGTGACAGTGTCGTATACAGCATAGTGAAATTGTTAAAAGTTAGTACCTCAAAAAAAACATAGTTTAGTGTTCGCAAGCGGCTAGTGAATTTAATTTGGCAATAACCAGCATCCTAAAATTGAGTATATTTCATTTTGTAATTATTTTAATTTTGCGTATTTCAGAATAATTTAACGTAATTTAGTGTAATTTAGCGTAATTTAACATAATTTCAAGTATTTTAGCGTATTTTAGTTTAAATATGTTAATTATATATCAAAAGAAGTAATCTAACAAATATTTTAAAAAAAATTTGAATTTTTAATGTTAGATTTCAGCATCTTGCTCTCATAGTCTCTAAAAAAAATTTGAGTACCGGCTATTAAATGGCCTGTATCGTATTAAAAAAATTGGGTACCGGCCATTTTCTGGCCGGTAATGGATTAAATTGGGTACCGGCTAGAAAATAGCCGGTATAGGTATTTTTATAACTTCCCAGCGGATCTGGGTATATTTATTAATTTCTATTAAACTTTGGATATTAATAAAAATGTCGGCACCCTCACCCTGCCTGTTTTTATTTGGGGAATTTCACGTATACCCCTCAAAAACATCAAAATTACGTATTTCCCTCTCTAAAGTTTGAAATTACGTATTTTCCCCTATAAACTTCAAAAACTCACAAATTTAACCATTTTATTGTCTTTTATATTAAAACTCATTCTAAATTTATAAAATACCCATTTTACCCTTTATTAAAAACATATAAAGCACATCATACTCAAATTTGAATTTGAACGGTTCATCTACTGTCCGAACTGCTTTTAGATCTTGTGCGCGCAAGATCAGCACAAATCTTGATGCGAACATACACGCATATTGAAGCGACATGCACAGATCTTAATGCGATGTGTGCGGATTGGAATTGCTTTAAGATCTGTGTGTGCTAGATTAGCACGAATATTGAAGTGATGCGCATAGATCTTAATGCGATGCGCGCAGATTGCGTGGTTATTAGAATTTGGAAGGGTAAATACGTAATTATAGAATTTAGAGGGGGAAATACGTAATTTGATGGTTTTTGAGGAGTATATATGAAATTCCCCCTTTAAAATTTTAGAATGAGTTTTAATATAAAGGACAATAAAATAGGTAAAATTGTGAGTTTTTGAAGTTTAGAGGAGAAAATACGTAATTTCAAAGTTTAGAGGGAGAAATACGTAATTTTAAAGTTTTTAAGGGGTACACGTGAAATTCCCCTTTTTATTTAGATTTCAAGTTTTGACATTTGAACATTCAATTTTGTTATTTTTCTTCAACGGATAATATAGTAAAAAAATTATAAAAACTATAAAACTTGATTTCGAAATAATTTTTATATAGAAATTAGATTGAACAGTTTAATTTTTTTGGTTTGGACATTTTAAAGTAGAATAAGGACTCGTTGCACATAATGCCGAAATTTTTATTAATACCCTAAAAAATAGCAAATTTACCCTCTGCACTGAAACAATTTTAAAATAACCTAACCGCTCTACGTTGGGGCGATCAGCTCCCAATACCAAACCGTTCCTCAGTGGGGTGGTCAGCTCAAGACTAAACCGCTCTCCAGTGGGGCGGTTTGATTTTACCTATATATTGGAGGGTACCCCTCCCATTTTTCACCCCATTCATTTCAAATTTTCACTCTCTCTCTCCTCTCTTTCTCTCTTTTGCTAGATTTTTGCATCCCTTTTTGCATATAAGTCCCTCAAATTTTTTGTATTTTATTTTTTAGTCCAAAATTGTTAAAAATTGTTTAGATATTGTCCAAAATTGTTTAGAATTACTATAAATTGTCCAAAATTATTTAGAAATTGTTAGAAATTATTAGGAATTTATATAAATTGTTAGAAAATTGTTCCGATTAATATAAATTGTCCAAAATTGTTTAGACATTGTTTAGAATTACTATAAATTGTTAAAAATTGTTTAGAAATTGTCCAAACTTGTTTAGAATTACTAGAATTGTCCAAATTATTTAGAAATTGTTAGAAATTGTTAAAATTTAATATAAATTGTTACAAATTATTTAGAAATTGTCCAAAATTATTTAGAATTACTAGAAATATTCCAAAATTGTTTAGAAATTGTTAGAAATTAATATAAATTGTTTGAAATTGTTTAGATATTGTCCAAAATTGTTTAGAATTACTATAAATTGTCCAAAATTGTTTAGAAATTATTAGAAATTGTTTCCAATTAATATAAATTGTCCAAAATTGTTTAGAAATTGTTTAGAATTACTATAAATTGTTAGAAATTATTTAGAAATTGTCCAAACTTGTTTAGAATTACTATAAATTGTCCAAAATTATTTAGAAATTGTTAGACATTTCCAAAATTATTTAGACATCGTTTATAAGTTGTCCAAAATTGTATTATAAATTTTTTTTTAATTTAGTTTGCAATAATAATTTTATTAATTCTTATAAATTGTAAAAATATGTTAGAAATGCAGTAACTTAGATATTTTTCAAATGTAGTATGGCTAGACCTAGATGGGGACGATCACGAGATACGATGGAGACTGGAGAGAGTTCACATGCTCCTACTACTGAGGCTCCTGATCCGGAGGCCTCTGCTGCAAAGGCTCCTCATGATGCTGACACATTTAGTCCTCCTATATGGATCCCACATATTAAGTAGTGTGTCTCATACGCATCTATGGAGGTATGTTGGCTTACTACAACAAGTATGGAGTTCCGGTGCAGATTGGCGATGCCAGTCATTTTTTTATTATTTAATTAACTTACTAGTTATTTGTATGTAGCAAAACTAACATTGTTTAGATGTAGGATGGAGCACTTACCTGGCCGGCCAATCCCCCACTCACTATGACTGACCTTACTAGAGATGATACCGGGTACGAGGTGCATAGCCTCCATAGACCACGATACGCAGAGACCAGACATCACGACAACAAGGCTAGTGGGAGTGGGTCGCAGGCTGTAGATGCATTTGCCTCTGCTTTATTTGGCACACCACCTCCGGCCACGTATCATTCTACTTGGGAGGCCGATCCATGAGAGTGTCGTACACAGTCGGTGATCTAGGAGGAGCTTCTATGGGTCCGCCCTACACAGTCACCGATCCATGAGGAGGATCCATGGGCAGCCGGTGCAGCGTCGGAGATCCAGGAGGAGATGGATGTGGATGATCAGGAGGAGGAGGTTCAGTTGGGGTATCAGTTGTCGCCCCAAGCACCGCAGTCGACCTAAAAGGTTGGATCTCTCTGGTCATTGCCGTCGTGTTAGGTTTTTTTAGTTAGACTGGATTTGTAGTATTTTATGTTTGGATTGTTATATTTCATATTTGGATTGTTAGATTTATGCTGTAGAGTTAGCATTTTGTTGTTTATCTAGTCAAACAAAACCAATTTATAACATTAAACAAAATTATAACAAATAAAAAAATTTAACAAACAAAATTATAATAAAATTATAACAAATTATAAAATATTACAACAAATATAATATAACCGTCAATTATAAACGTAAATGGTTATATAAATTATAACCGTAAATTTAAAAAATATAACAAAATTTTAACATAAAGTAATACAACATTATTTAAAAAAAATTATATATCAAACCGTCTTACTAGGGAGCAGTTTGGTCTTGAGCTGACCGTCCCACTGAGGGGGGAGGTTTGGTATTGGGAGCTAACCGCCCCAACGTGAGGTGGTTAGGTTATTTTTAAAATTGTTTCAGTGTAGAGGGTAGATTTGCTATTTTTTTTAGGGTATTAATAAAAATTTCGGCACATAATGGCCCTACACAATGCATTGTGTTTTAGATTTTCTAATAAAATATATACATTAATTTTAATTAAAATAAAATGTATAATTTGAAGAGTTTGACATTGACCTTGTACTAAAAAAATTATATAAATCAATATCAAACAGTTACCGATGTACTTTCCGTTTCAAAATTTGCAAGTTTAAACAAATTATATACAAAAAATCTTACTTTCCAACATTGTCCAATTAAAGTCAAACAGTCAACAAAGTCGTAGAAGTATGTTTTGTAATTATCTCGGGATGTATGTTTTGTAATTAAATGTGCAATACGCATTTAAATTAGCCTTTTCAAAGATGTTTATTAGCACCATTTTTACGAACAACGACCAACATATTTTTCTTATATTACAATATGCGAGTAAAAAGAATGTATATGTAACTTTTTAGATCTCAATGCATATCCATGATAACTAAGCAACAATAATTGGAGAATTTGTGCTAATGATAAGAATAGAATCCTGCCATATCGATTTGGCGATTTGCTCCTATTCCAAAATGCACCGAATTTTTTTCAGTTACCATTTTTCTAAAATGAATAGATGAAGGTGTTGTTGTTCTTTTTTAATATTTTATTTTTTAATTACCATTATCTATGTAGCTGATAAATATATATTTTTTTCAAAAATAATAGCATTTCTGTCTATTTATTTTACATAAATGGTAACTAAAAGAAACTTCGACAAAATACTAGTGTTGTAAAAAACGCCCATTTAGACCGATTAGTCGTTGGTGGTGACCAAACTGTAACGAATTTTTTCGTCTAATCAGCTAATTATTCTCAATTATTTTCAATTAATAAATTAACGGTACTCTGTCCATACAACCAGCGCATACTGTTATTTATAACATCGCAAAATTGGTTTTTGCCATCTAAAATCCTAAAAAATGTGCGGTGCCACGTGCTGAGCTCAGTCTCATTAGCATGCAATTCCAAGCAGCTAAGCGGGGTCAAGGTGAGATTAGATGCCCGAGGGCATTTGCTCCAAATGCAAGGGTCTGTGTTCTAAATGATCTTGTACGTATATGTTTGGCGTGCCTCCTTTAACTTCGTTTAGTTTTCTTTGAACTTTTAATTCGGCCGAACATCTTCTCCTTAACTTAAATTAAAGCAGTTCTTTTAGACTAAATCTTAATCCAACTCAACTCTCCCTTCTTAAGAGCCTCCTTCAGAAACTTTTTCCGCTACTTTTGGACGTTTTTAACCTCAACTTAGGGGTGGCAACGAGCTGGCTCGTCCGAGTCACGAGCGAGTTAATTTTCGATGTCCGAGCTGAAATCTTAGCTTGAAATCGTCACGAGCTAGATCGAGTTAGCTCGCGAGCTAGCTCGCTGGATCTGGTTGGATCTTGTTTTAAGAAGAAAATAAATTCTACAAACCTTTTGAACTGAGCTGGACAGTATATAATGCACATAAATTCATATAAATTCACAAATTGATGCCTAGTCGAACTTGCTCGCGAACTGATGAACAAGCTAGACCCCAACTTAAACTCGTTAATTCTGAACTGAGCTAGTAACGAGCGAGCTAGATTCCAGCTCAATCCAATAACAAATGTGCTGTTAGTGAACGAGTCTGCTACGAGTCACGATTGAGCCACGAGCGACCTGCTTTTTTTCCCAGTCCTACACTTTTTCTAAAGGAGCTCCTTGCGTTTATTATTTTTTTACTATCTTCTTCCCAACAGCCAACACGAGTCCCTAGATACCGAGAAAAAATGCCTTCTCTTTTCCAGCCGCAATATTTGATTTTTTGACGACCAACTCGCAAATCTAACGTCACCAACAACTTCCTCTTGAGATGCACTCTCCATCAACATCCATTTTGCTTAGGTATTTCTCGCTTGAGATGATCTTTCTGGTGAATCCTCTACTTGCGAGTACTAAAAATCTAGGTTACGAAGGTGAAAGCAAGGGAATCAAGGTATTAGCATCCAGTATGGGAGCTTTGTTGTTGAAACTTTTTTGTTGGTTTCTTAATTTTTGATATATTTCATTTTTTCTGAAACTTGTTCAATATATAAGACGGGGGAGAGATTAGGAGTGAAGAGCTTTATGAAAAACATGAAATTGTTGGTTATTGTTTTATTGGCTCCATAATATTTACATTTTGGTTGTGAATGTAAAAATGACAAAAGAAAGGTCTACACTAAGAGTTGGGATGGGAACAATTTGTTTGTAATTTTATCTATTCTTAACTTTCTTCTTACGCATGAATCAGTATCTAATAAGTCTTGAATCTGTCTTCAATTAGTTCAAAGTAAAATATCAAATAAATCGGTACTTAATAAAATTTCATGTTTGAAGTGTTATTGACTGTATTTCCCTGCGTAGATTTGAATATTGAGAATTATCAACAATTCAGAACTGATCAAAATCTTGATACTGTAAAACCGATGTTACCTGCTAAATTAGATAATTGCATTTCAAATTCTTTGGACCACTTATACTAGTCGGTACCATTGAGAATGTGGACTGATACATAACAAAAACGCAAGATTAATTTGGTATTTACATACTATAATATATATTTTATTCACACTAAGTCTTCATTTTTAATTCCCACATCTTCCCTAACATATCCTCTTAGTAAGGATTAAACTATCAATCCGAAGATAAATGATTTATTTTTTTAAACTATCGAGTATGTGTTCTAAATGATCTGTTGTATACTTGTATCACCAAAAGAAGAAAGTTCATGTGAACTGGTGCTCGAAATATTTAGTAGGGTAAATTTTGTGTATATCATCGGAAACTTTAAAATTACGCATTTTTTTCTCTAAAATTTATAATATCAAATTTACTTTTTTCAATTTAAAAAATTCACAAATTATTCAATTAATTTAATTATTTATTAAACTCATTTTAAATTTATAAAGTGTCTATTTTATTCTTTATTGCAATATTAAAAAAATACGTAGTATGTTTCAGTTAAATATTCAGTCTTCTAATTGACTGGATATGAGGGTTTCATTTTCTTATTTGTAACATGCACACAAAAGTATGTTTTTATGTTGCTGTATATTGATGAGTTCAAATTGAACTACTTACTTTTAAAGATTTATAAACTCTAATTTCTACTTACGTTATGATTACTTTTATTATAAAGATCCATTATAATCCTGTAATACTTGTATCTATACCATGAGGCCTAGATGTTTAAAAATCTTGTAAGCCAAATGAGATTTTGATAAACCACGTATATCAAGCATGTACCTATTTCGACAAAAACCGGAAATATTCAAATCCAATGGAATCTGACATGTTTAATTCATTCAAATCCAACTGGAAATATTATAAAGATCCATTATAATCTGACTTATACCTATTCATATTTGTCTGAGAAACTGAATTTTCCAACTGAGAGATCCACTATTGGGGTCGATGCACCAAACAACACACACTTTGCATAGCGCACCAATCCGACTAGAGCAATCATAGCCGGAGTCCATTTTTGTGCCACACGGTCCCCAATTTCCCTCGCAAGCACTCCATCTCATCGCGGCAGCTGATAGAATTGTCCAGATCCAATCTCTGAAAAATCGACCCAAATTAACAGTGGTACAATACTGGTAAAGTATTTCAGATGTTGTATTGGTTTCAACCATCTATCAAAAACAACAGTGCAAAATTTGCAACTTTGATCGAGTTTCAAACTTACTCAGAAAACAATATAATGAATCTTTAACTGTTTATATAAAACAAAATTAACTGTGTTTCTCACTGGTTTCTTATTAAGAACAGTGGACCTGCCTTTTGAGATCATGAGGTGATCAGAGGGCATAACATTGTGTACCAGCCAATTGAATTGGTGATATTTTTCTTATGCATCCTCACACCTTCACATATGCAAATAGATTCCCATGAGTTTGAAATAGAGGCTGTCAAGCTCTCTAGCTACAATTTATACATAATTTTTTAAATGAGAAAAACAGCAATAAGAGGACTGAACTGATAAGGACTTCCAAAGAAAGATTCAGGTTGAAAATCAGCATCAAACATGGTGATGTATTTGCAATCTTGCACATAGTCATGCTTAATTCCTTCTTTAAGAGCCCCAGCTTTGTACCCGTTTCTGTTGTTTCTGACTTCATATTTTATATTTTACACCTTAGCTCTTCCACCGCTGGCATTCCAACACCAAATCCTATAAAATAATCTACTTGTGAAACTTTTTCCCTTTTGGTGAAAGAAACTTTAAATTATTTTCATAGGAGCATTGGAGACACTAATTTTATGGTCAATTGCTAAAAGTGCAATTCCTGTGCTTATATAGTCTATATCCATATTGAGGTAGCATTCACTACAAAGTATAAAGGATTCTACCAGTTGAGTTATTCAATCTAATTAAGATCTGAACCACCAGCTGATACAATAGATTTTGAATTAAATTGGAGAGCTAACTACCAAGTTCTTAAAAAAAAAGGAAATTGGAGAGCTAACCTTTTGTTCGATTTCTGGGACCTTGAGCACCTTCAGATTCACCTCTCTCTTTCTGATATAAACAACGAGATCAGCCCATCTAGACATAAAATCTAACAAAAATCAACCGAAAATATCAATGTAACAAGCTCACATCTCACGAACCATCTGATCGAAGACCTTCATGAAATCCATGGCTCGAACATTGATTCTCACAATTTCAATTCAAGAAATTGCTATGATCAGCTCAGAAACGCGGATATCTAGTCGGTTTGAGCCTTCGAGAGACTGAAAGTTGTTTTCCCCTCTTCTGATCGGATTTTACGAACTTGTTAGATCTATCGAAAGAGTAAAGCCGAGATAAGAGAGTGTGGTTCTGTTATAATGACCCGGGTCCGTCTTCCACCTCGATCGCATAGGAGCCTTGCCTCTTCTGATTGCCTCCGCCGGAGCCTTCGCCGTTGAGGATCTCAAGATCGGAGAGCAGAGATGAGAGAAGCGATCGCGACCACTCCAGGCAGTCCCGCTCCGACTAGTGCCATGGGTCCCCACCTCGCATGGCAGAATTTCAGCGCCGGGAGAAAGATAAGAGAACGGGAGAGGAGATCGGAAAACTGTCTGCTAGAGGAGAGAGGTCGGAAGAGAGGGTCCACCTTATAAAGCAGTATTGGAGTGGGTGGAGGCGACGGACCGTTAAATCAGTTTTTCTTTTATGAAGTTAAATCAGTTTAAAACGTGTTAGAAAAGGTGGTCCCAGTATCCGGGGATAATCCGGACATAGATGGTCGAGGAGGGACAAGTATCATTTCCATTACTGTAAAAGATTCTTTTTACTTTGCGGTTTGAATTAACTCTCAGCCGCTTTGAGATTCAAGCTAGTGCAGGGCAGTATTATTGGGCTTTGAGATTCGTGTCAAGTTAAAAAGAACGGTTCACATCCAGTAACTGTAAAAGATTTTCTATTATGGTACCGAAGAGGATGTGCATTCGTCGAGGAGTCCGCATCGTCTGCATTAACTCAAAAGAGCATTCTTTGAGTTAATACATCTTGGTCGTTTGATTTTAAACGGAGTCAATCGGGCACTCGCCTATGAAGTAGGGAGTCTTTTAATATTAGTGCAGATCTGATTGGCACGGATCTTAAAGATGATCGGACGGTACAGATGCATAACTCAAAAATTCTTTTCTTAGTTAATGCAGAGGATACGAATTCATGGTCGAGGGGAATTACCTTTTCTCATAAAGAAATTATGGGAAAAATAATTTAACGAATTTTTGACAGTTAGACTTGCCCAAAAAACAGTTAAAACCCGGGTTACAAATGGGGCCCGGATTTATAAAGCCCAATATTACAAAATTTTAGCCCAACTTAAAATAGCTATTTTACCTCTCCGATTTAGGCTGATCTGGACCATCCAATGGAGATCTGATCCTTTAAATTTTCAAACAAACTCTGAAATTCTTAAAACATCATATTTTTTTGTTATTTGTATAATCAAAAGTTCAGACATATAAAACGGAAAAATATAATTAATATATATTTTAATCTTATGAACCATAGTTCACACTGTTAACGATGTACAAGTATGAGTGTACATTTTATTTGTATTATTGAACAGAGATATTTAATTTTCGTAGATAAACAATCTCTTTTTTTCTTTTTTCTAAGTTCGGGAGCATTGATAACAAAGAGGAAGAAGTAGACAAAAATAATCAACGCATTATATAGGCTTGTTATTGGTTGATTACTTGATTGGCATATAAAATTGACGCCATGGGCCAGTTATGCATGGTCGTCCTATTCCATTTAAGTATTAGAATTATTCTACACAAGCAGTGAGCGTGACTGCGTGACTGGCACAAAATCCACATAATGGCTAGTATAAGAGCATCTATAACGCAGTTTGCTTTCTAATTTATAATATGATGTGGCTAATTGTATATTAATTGCTGGGATGTACGGTAGTTTGTAAATTAGCAAATTTTCTTTAAAAAAAAATGTTTTCTTATTGACAGCATGGCAAATTTATTGGCTCAGACTCTTCATTTCTCTACCCATAGCACTCTTTCTCTCAGCGGAAAAAAAGAGATATCGCTGATGTGGAGGGTGAAAGAAATTGAAAGTAATTTCACCGATGGAAAAGTTCAGCAATTAATGTCACTTTAATTTCTAAATAACTGTTTACAGCTGTTTTAAATTTCTAATTAATTACTGGATTGGAGATGCTCTAAGACACATCTTATTATAGATACCTTTTTCATGTTGATAATAGTGGAGTAAAACTCATAGATGGAGCGGTAGCACTTTTGGTCAGGAGAAAAAATTCTAGAACAGCTAAGTTTTAAAAAAAAATCCACCGATTTTATTAAAATATATCAATGCCTTTTTTTTATTATAGATGATTGTCTTTCCTTGTTATACTTTGTTATATCATATGTCCTGTTATTATAAATGTTACAAGTTATCTCTTCTTTCTTTCTCGGATTCTGCAATTCTTTGACCGAATTTTTTTAGTTAGCATTTAAAAAGATCGAAAATTCAAAGTTAGCATGATATTTGAAAATTTTCTAGAATGCAAAATAAGTTTGCGTTAAAAAAGAGAGATGGTATGCAGACTAAGTTTGCGCATTCATTAACTTATTGGAAACGCATACTTAGTCTACATTCCTGCTGAGTTACAAAAAAAATTCAAATGTCATGCTAATTTTCAATTTTCAATTTTTTAAAACGCTAACTAAAGAAAATTCGGATCCCTTTATGACATTTTTTTTCCTTACTTATGAAGCAGGACTTAAGAGTGCATGATTCATTTCATATAATTGTTTTTTTTAAAACAAAGTAAATTTGATGGTAAAGTGCATGTATAAATAAATTCAGCTTTAAAAATGCTAGATTTTGTGGAATACACTTTTAGCACTCTAGACCAAAAATATAAACAACATCTATAATTCTCCATAATGCGGTTGCCGGTGCATATTAGAATTTAATGCGGTTGTTGGTGCATAATAGAATTCTAATGGCGGATAACCACATGCAGGGGCAAACTTTCAAACTATGGGGATCAAACATGAATGGAGGTCAAGCATATAAAATTTGTATACTGTAAATGGGGTCAATTTGATAGTTCTATAGTTTTTTGTACTAATTTATATAGAAACTTATCAATAAATACAGTTTTTTTTTTTAATAAATGGAGATCAATTGACCTCTATTTAGACCAAGTGCCTCCGCCTTTGACCACATGATAAGAGGGTGGTAAATACGGAATATTCGTTACTTGTGCAGGACCTTACATGTAGGATGATTGAGGATTAATTGACATTTATTTTAAAAAAAATGTATTTATATATGATTTTCTATATAATTAAGGAGGATGATTTATATGTATTCATTTTTTGTGCTTCCATTATGTTTTTATGTTTTTATTTTTTAATTTTTAATAATAATTTTTTTTAATTTATATATCAAAAGAAAATTGGAGACATGCTCACTAGTCCATCTTGCATCTTCCCTGTATGGTCTTCTAAACAATAACCTACATTAACTTTTTATCAATGAATCAGGAATAGGGGCTAGACCCTTATTCCATTTAAAAAAAAAAAAATCTACATAATTAGCTGAAATCAAGCTTAAAAAACAACCAATAAATCCCTTTTCGTAATTCTGTAAAAAATCGAATTTGAGTAATTTTGGCCACTAAGTGGATTAAGGATCGGCTTTCGGATAATTTGATGTCGGAAAAAAATATTACCTGATTTTGTTGATAAAAGAATTTTGATATTGCAAGAATTACATGTAGTCTAGTAAATAAAGCATTGTTTTTCGTGAGAGAGATCGCAAAATTAGTATTGCATTGGATGTGAGTAGAAGGGACTTTAATCGATCTCATACTATTTTTTTTTTTTTTTTTACTTTAGTGGATTACTACATTACAATATTCGATTTTATAATGTTAACTATTTAAAATTGATATTGTAGAATGTTTTAAGTAGAGATGTCTGGTTCCTGATAACAATCCCCACATTAAAATTTCTGAATCGTTTCCGCACCATAATTGTATAGGGATCATAACTATCTGGGGTACTCGCAACTTCAGTATTGGAACTTTTTCCTAAAAGTATTAGTATTGACATTCTCAACTGCTTAAACCTATGCACGGAAATATTTATACTTATGAGGTGAATAATTTTTACATAAATAATTATCCTCCAACCAAATTTCCCAAACATCCTGCACCATAAATACATGAGGGACAACTCAAACTACTAGGGAGACCATACACGTTCTTAGAGGTGGATTTTTCTTTTACCGTTCAATTACGTCCATATTTCTAATGATTTGTGAAGAATTTTGCAAATCTAAAACCACAAACGTCTTCTTCGTGACTTTGTTTTTGAAATGAGATTCATGATAAAGTACTTTGTAACTCGTCATCACACAAGTATTTATAAATCGTTGTGTAAATATTTATACTTATACTTAAGTAATTTTTTACAAATGATACTGGAGGACGTCTGAAAGTATTAATATTAATACATATGCACTGAAGTATTTATACCTATGAGGTCAACTATTTTTGTTAGAGGAAGATTGACGTGGAGACAATTGGGGAAGTGAAAAATGAGGATGATCATATCAAGCTACACATCAAAATATTAATATCTTATTTTTCAAGTATTAATATTTTATTTTTCAAGTATTTAACCTATGAAGATTGACATGGAGACGAGTACAAAGACTGGAAAAGAAAAAACATAGTACATAATTAGAATAAGGTTGATGCGGGAACGATTGGAGAACTGAAAAGAGGAGACTCATATAATTATTCTATTATAATTTGAATTGTTAAAACTAAAACTACCGTATATAAAATATTGGTACTTATGAATTTTTTTAGTCGTTTAGTTAAATCATTAAATGTCGTATCGTTCTTAAATACTAATAAGTATTTTTTAAAAAGAGTTTGGCTGAATTTCGCTGAAACAATGATCTAAAGATAAAACAAAAAGGGTAACAGAACATACGCAACTTCCTGCAGAAGAAACCAACATGGCGACATGTTATCTTATAAATAAATATTTATGGCCACAATATCGCCAAGCTGCAGTCACTATCCTTCTTTTTTGATGTAATTAAATTCCTTTGTTGCTATGGATAGAATGCCTATTTTTGAGGCAGATGCTTTGATCTCAATATATTGATCGGCACTCGCTGCATGCCTATTTTTTGTAAAGAGTGAGGCTACGGTACTATGTATAGCATGGATTGGGTCCGTGCTACGGTTCAATATTTGAGTTTTCAAAATTTTTAATGATCGATCCAAACCGTTCAACATAATTATAAAATAAATACATACTTGCAAACCAAATTTTATATTTTTCAATTTTTTTCACTATGTTTTTAGATAGGTAGAGAATCACTGTTTTTGGATGGCCCAGAATTTTCAGATCAAGTGATTTTCTACCTATCTAAAAAAATAGAAAAAAAATTCGAAAAAATGTGAAATTTGGTTTGCAAGTACATATTCATTTTATAATCATGTTGAACGGTTCGGATCGACCGTTAGGATTTTGAAAACTCAAATATTGAGCCGTAGCACGGACCCAACCGTGCTATGCATAGTACCGTAGCCTCACTCTTTTTTAAATATATATATATATATATATATTAAACTCTAAATCCTAAGCAGGTGTCAATGATACCCTTTTAACCATTTACTCGTACTGTATTTGATAAGGCGAGTATGGGTAAGGTATTTTTTCGTTAGCTTATTGAGTATGGATATGGGTAAAAAAAAATTTTCGTTAGCTAAAACAGGTAAGGGTACGGGTAAAGGCTATTTCATACCCGTTACCTTATAAGGATAATTATTATAAAATAAAATTATATGATAATGTTTGGGCAATAATTCGTGATGTACTTTTGTTATTAAGTATAATGTTAAAATATTACTTTCCTCTACTTTTATTTGAATGTTTTGTTAATTAGTTCGTAATTGAATTTGTCCGAACAGATATTGTGTTTAAATTCTCTTGCTTTATAAAAAAAATTATTTGGAATTGATTGCATATTTTTTTTTTATTAGTAATGTGATTGCCTATGTGTGAAATGAATGAGTGTTAATATCTTATTTATAAAATATAATAAAATTAATTATTATAATAGTATTATTCGTTATTCACCCGCTACCGTTTCATTATCCAATAATTTTAACAGGTAAGGGTAGGATATAGTAAGATCAATTCTTAATGAGTAATTGTAGAGTATGAGTAAGATCAATTTTTAGTGGGCATGGATATAAAAATGCTTCCACCCTATCCGTATCATATCAATTGACACACCTACCTAAGCCACCCAACACATGTTATTTTATTTTATTAGAATATTATTTGTACACAGTATTTATGAGCTCATTATTTTATAATTAGTTGACAGTTTTACTGTTTATTGAACTTTTATGGTATATACATTTTATATTATGAAAAATATTTTTCAAATTAATATTACAGATGTACTTCTAATTATGTACATAGGACATGCATATAATTTTTACTAATTAAAAATTTGATGCATCATAAATGTGAACATTTCATTGTTGAAAATTTTAAATTATTTAATATTAAAAGACTAATAACTTCTAAACCGAGTCAACTTTAATACAAATGCTATTAAAAAATCATATATTTTTAAGAAAAAAATGCAAGTTAGAACAATTTTTTTTTTTATTAAAGGATCCTAATAACACACCGGCATCTTTTAGATGTCATTCTTAAGAGTTAAATCTGCATCTCTACGTAGAAAGACGGAGTTCACACCACCACGCTAAGTTCGCGGTTCAAATTAGAATTATTTAATTAATTATCCTTGGTCCCACCAGAAGCACTTTGGTTACAACTTACAAATTATGTCGACACAATGAAAACATTTGAATTGACCCTCTGAAAGACGTCACACCTTAAAATATTAAAAAAGGGTATAATACACTGGGTGGAAATTGTTGAAAGAAATAAAATCAAATCTTAACTAAAAGAAGTTTGATAGGCCATTATTTTCAGCTGAGGTGTTGGCAAGGAGCAAAAGGCTATGTACCAGATCTATCCAGTGCTAAGCTGATCCAAACAGAATTGAAATTATAGGGTTTGAATGCACCTTTCTTTATCATTAATTACACTATGTTCTATCAATCAAAGAACTTTCAAGTTCAATGAACTATTATCAAGCTTTAAAAAGAATAAATAAAGTACTTTCAAGAGAGAATGCAAACATAAGCTGCGGTTGAGATTAATAAAGTACCAGGAAGAGAGGTACTTTTCTCCATACCAGGTGATAAGTACCAGGAAGGGGGAACGAACTCTGCTGCTCTTCCGAGAGAAGAGAAGGAGCAGGAGCCTGCTCTTCCGATCTCAACCATTCAGAATCGTTGAGATCTGTGCATGAAAAAGTTCTTTTATTGAGATACGTGAACGAAAAATTTTGAATGGTTGAGATCGGATTAGCAGGCTCCTGCTCTTTTCTCGGAAGAGAAGCAGAGTCAGATCCCAGGAAGGGAGGCAAAGTTAGATCCGGTCAATATTGACAAGCTATCCACTGTAACTAATAGAAAAAATAACAATTAGTTAAAAAGAACCAGGTTATCTTTTAAAATTGTCAAAAGAGCTAACCATTCAATTAGTGATAGAGTCAGAAAAAGTGAAAATAAAAAATTTTCAAGGTAGCTATTACACATGTTTTCTTTGTTTGAATCAATGCAATCGGGTTTTTAACCAAAAAAAGCGAAGATCAAAAGCTAAATAAGATAGTGTATTAATTGCAATACTGGTACACAACTATTGCAAATATATATATTGGCTTTAAATAAACTCTGAAAGATCTGAAAATTCCACCGAGAGAGGTCTGTCATTTAAAGGACATGGAAGAAAGTAGGTGGCTGTTATTACTTACAATAGGACAGGAAAGTGAGAATATGAAGCTCAAAAGTAACGTGGGTAATAATATCACCATAATAAATGTACTCAGAAAAAGAAGCAACTAAACAATGCTGCCACCAAGCTTACAGCAGCTTTAAAACAGAAACATCTACAGTACCTCCCACTAGTCGTTCGAAACTCAACACCCCCCCCCCCCCCCCCCCCCCAAAAATAAAATAAAAATTAAAGTAAAATTGTGAATACGTTTTAAATATCTTGTTTAAACTGCTCAACATATCTAAATACCTTGTTTATACTACACAATACGTTTTAAATATCTTGTTTATACATTTGGTAATTGGTACACAACATATCTAAACTATAAAAAATTATAATTTTATTTAATAACGGTTTGATAATCAATTATCGCTGTTGTTAAAATTATGGTCAATATAATATATCCTTAAATAAATAATAATAATAAGATGGCGATTATGATAACAGCATGTATAACATCATGTCATTGACGCCAACAATAACACAAGTATTCGTGCATCCATACAAATAAGACATTAGATCATTAATAAAGAGATTTATTATAATATAAATAGCATATCCATGAAATTTATGCATGGATAATGATATATGTATATATACATATGCACATCCATGCATAGGTAGAGAGGGGCACAGAAACCTCTCACAAGCTGCTGAAAACCAAATCATGAAAGGGGAATAGCCTCCTACTAAAGTTAAGTAGCTTACCACAATTAATACCCTCTTTATATCATGCTCACTGCGTCAAAAAGGAGGCCAAGACCCCCACTAATATCTCCCACCTATCTCTTTCTTCTTTGAAAGCATAGGTAAATCAACGCAAAAGTAAACACAAACCCACCTTAACTGCTTACCACCTTTTTATTGAACTATCATTACAATCCCAAAGAAATCTCACCAAGTACTTGGTATGAAAGAAATCACCTCGGCTTTTTTAAATCAATTTTTTGCAACTTCAACCTTGTATAATCTAAAAATTACCCAAAGCCTTAGCTTTCAATTTTAGAGATTTTAGATAACTAATAGCTTCATCTAAGATAGTGGCTGCATCTTTTCCCTTTCCTCCTGGTATAATACGCCTTAACAAACATACAGTCTCTTGAATTTTCTTTCTCTTCAAATTCATGTCTATGCAATCTGATTTATCACTAATTCCTTCACTTTCTCTCTCTTCACCACCACCCACGCAGCTCGACTCTGCATCACTACAATCCAAAACATTATTGTTGTTCTTGTAATCACAATCTTTAGCTGAGGTGGCAGTGTCAATAAGGGATGCATCAAGATCGATGCCAAGCCGCCGTTTCTTAGCATGTATGGTCGTACTCGCTACCTCTTCTCCAGTTATGTACTTCATTGGAGACTGTCCAGTGCTGGGCTCCTCTTCTATTATATACTCATCAGAATCTGAATAAAGAAGCGCATCAATCTCCTCGGTATCTTCATGCATCTCACTTTCAGTACCATCAACCGTACCATTCACATTGGTTTGGTTACTGACTGGTACATCCCATACTGGATTGACTGGATCTGGATCCATGTTCACTGTTTGGGTGGGATAATTAACAGCTGTCGGTAGATTATACAAGGGACTAGGAGGCAGGTTGTAGCATTGCCCGCTAGGGTACAATTCAAAGGGTTGAAATCCTGCAAAAGGAATGTATCCATTTAGGGTAGCAGCGGAATACCCGTATTGGTCGCCATAAATTGGCAATAGCACAGAAGCACCATTCTGTGGAATAAGAGGCGGAGTGAAGTTGCTGGCGTATTCCCACTGCAAATTGGGTGCATTGCAACCAGGAAGGAAATCCCTCTCCATACAGATTTCTGGAAATTAAGATTCTCGAGAACAGCCAAGGAAGCAACCTGAAATATGGATCAAAATAGCATCTAAATTGGAAAGGAATGAAAAAAATGGCTCAGATTGTAAAATCAACAATGTAATTGGAGACAACATCCGTACCAGATGAATTTGCTTATAGCAAAATGTTATGAAAATAGTGGAAGAGTTTAACAGGGGGAGCTGATCTACGTCACGGGTTTGAGGAGATGCCGGAAGTACTCAGCCTGTAAATTAAATTTAGAAATAAATAATTTTGCGATTAAAATAGATGGATGATTAGGGGAATGAAAAGGATCAAGTTAACACATGGTAAAAATACCAGGGCCAGCAGTATGTATCAGTAATGAACCTGGACATATCTACTTATGATTAAACATGCTATGGATTCAAATGCCCAATGAAAGACAAATCACAGAAATAACTTATATTAATTACTAAATACATTCTAGAACCAATTTCCAGCCATACTATTCAGTGCACACTAGTATTTTATCATGGCGGTTTTGACAGATACACCACTGACATTATGGTATCACATTACTTGTATAAAAAAACAATGTAAAATCCAAACATATTTTCCTTTTTTGTTGTTTTAGATCAATGATAAATTACCTGGCAATCCTGAAGGGGTTGAAAACAAGCAATGGTCCTGACAATTATGGGAGCACCACCGTAAATTCCAGTCTCGTGTTTTAATTCTCGAAACCTTGTTTTAGCTGCTGCTTGCCACACCATTCTACTCTCTTTCTCCCCCTTTTCTAATACCCTCCTCGTCAATTGACCAAACCAAACAATTACAGAATCAAATAAGCAAAGACAGTTGTGTAAATTGTGTGAATTTAGGTGCAAACTAATGATGGGAAATTAGGGAATTGTGTAATGAGAAGAAGGGAACCTAAAATCAACCAACACTAACGGAAGGCGTGAACTTTGTGAAAAGGGGGATTGGAATAGATTGTAACTGGAATAAGACAGTGAATGTGAATAGACAGAGTTGAAAGAAGCAAGGAGAGGGAAGTGGAGTTACAGGATAACTCTGCAGTACAAGTTCAAGGAAATTCCTTTGCGCAGGATGTCAACTGAAAGAGAAAACCACCGCATAGTTCAACAAGTCTTTATCAGAGAAAGCTCTTCTTTTCCCACCACAATCTACCTGAAGAAAAGAGACTCGCGTTATATTACAAAATTTAAACTTTATCAGAAATGCTAAAGAAACTTTACCATTAATTTGATCGAACTACATGAAGGACTAAATTACATCATGAAAATAAGCACTTTTTTTAATTATTGAGGACATATCAATCACCTTGCTTAAACTTAATCCAAACAAATCAAATGATAACCCATTTCAGATCGGATCTCTTGAGCTTGTAGAAAAAAAAAAGACATTAATAACTAACCCGAAGAGTAAAAGTGGAACTCGCGCGGTTGATTGGATGATCTCAGAAATGAAGCTCAAAAAGTAGAAACAACGTAGAAATGAAATTAGGAAATGAGAAGAATCGAACAGAGCTTTCTCACTTTTACAGTTTCTCTTTCTCAGACTCTCTCTCTCTCTCTCGATAAAGGAGTTCACGGGAGGAAGAAGCAGTGTGGTGGGGAGAGGGGTTTTATTTGCTTCGATGACAAAAGTACCCCTGAGAATTGTCCAAAATTACGAAGATCAGGACTTTCTTCTGAATTGGTTTTTGACTTTTTTTGTTTTGGTTTTTTTTTGGGATTTTTTTTTTGCTCAAGGTCCCTTTAAGAACAAAAAAATCTGGTTACGTCCTACATTGAACTGAGAATTTGGAAAAAAAAGTTAACAAACTCGTAACTTGCTTAGTAACTACTCATTTTAACTTGCTTATTTACAACACGAGTTAGTTCTAATTTGAGTTAACTGACTCTTTTAACTTGTGAGTTGAGTTTGAATATACTCCAACTCGCTCAACTCATGAACTGAATTCAAATTGTTTTTCATAGGATGGTGAATAGAGGAGCCATGGATGGAAATAAGACCCTATTTCATTCATGTTTCAATTAATATTTCAATGTAACTTCGTAATAGGACAACATGTTAAAGTATAATCCACTGCACTATGCACGACGAATGACTATAAATAGTAAAATTGACTAGGTTAAATGAGTTATAAACGTGTTATGAACCGACTTGAGTTGGTAATGAGCTGAATTCAAGTTACGTTTTCATCTTGTTAATATCTTTTCGACTTGAATTAATTTACTCATTAGTTTAATAAGTTGATCATGAGTTGAAGGTAATTCGCTAATTTATAGCCCTAGATCATAAGCTCAGATAGGACAGTCGATGTTGAAATTCATACCCTTTTCATTCAGCCCATGATAAACCCTCCTAAATTAAAAAAAAAGAAAAAGTGTGTGGGTTAAATAAAAGATAATCTGAACACTGCTATGACCTTAAGACAAAGGTTGCTCTTTCAAATAATGGTCATATAGTGTATCTCATTATGCAAAAAAAAAAAAATTCTTTGTAGAAACCAAAGAGTATGGACTGTTCTTTGAAAAAGGAACTGTCTTAGTTTTTAATTTAAGACTGTTTTCAAAGCATGGTCTCTGGTGGTTTGTAATTTCTCCAACAGAATTTCGCCTCTATTAATATTGTGAATTTATTTTATTTCAAAAAAATATTGTGAATTTAGATTTTTTTCTTTATACATTTTTTTTCGAAATCCAATGTGCCACGATGTTATGGATCAAAAACCATTTATATTAGAACCTTCTGGATAAATTAGATATTCTCCTAAATTACCCACCGAAGGAAATTTAAAAAACATTATAAAAAATTATTCAAAAATAAATATTCCTCAAAAAGCTATTTATATACTAGATTGTAAGTGAGGGCCTTGAACAGTTGAACGGGCTCGAGTCAAAATTCAATACCAAATTGACACAAACACAAAAAATAAGAATGATTATGTCAATTGATAAATTTTATTCAATACATTTATTAATGTTTTCCATACATTTGTTTTTTTAAATTCCAAAAAAAAATTCCGGAACTTTCACCCGTTGAATTTTTACAAATTATTATATCATTTTTTTTCCGTTCTCACTTAAAACTACGATAAAAATTACTAGATTACATCTTAAATATGTTACTCGCTATTCTAAAAAAAATGACAAGCAAAAAAAGCGCACATTATCTCCGGATCCCACATAGAATTGTGAATGGATGCACTTAAATTGCTTTTGAGGAGCATTATAACGGGGAATCCAAGTTCTCCCATCTTATGCTCGGGTCCCTTAACTTCAGTTCTGTGTGGCAGGTGCAAGACAATCTAACCGTGTAGCGAGTCAAGGAATCAAGATTGATTCTTAGCATAGTAATAAGAATTCCAATTAATACTCACATTATATCTGAATTATTTCCTAAGTATCATGAATTGTAAGAATAACGTAATATTTATTTCATAAGCTATTATTCATAAAATTTATGGATTTTTTATTATTTAGTAAATAATTAGTATTTTTATAAATTATGTGTATTATAAAGTAACGAATTAATTTTGTATTATATCGGTACTATACTCAGATCAATCTAGTGGAATTATTTTCAACTCAGGAAATTGTTACTATGTTGTTAGTCAAATACCTTGTGAACATAAATAAAGTTTCGTAGTTTCATGAATTAGAATTCCACTTGAGTAGTGCTATTTAGATAGAGGGTTGTAACGAGTCGAGTTGAACCGAGTTAACTTTGAACTTGCTCATATCAATATGAGTTGAGCTACGAGTGCGCCGAGCTAATTTGTCGATAGCTCTTTCATATTTTGAGCTATGTAGAGAGTAATTTTTTTTTTGTCAATTTGTTGTTGTGAGCCGCATATAGACCATAATTCAGCAAAAAAAATATTATTTTATACTTAACGAGCTTCATCCTCATACAGTGAACACAAATAAAAATAATGAAAATATTAAAAAAAATAGCTTCATCTACTTCTTGCAATAAGCAGAAAAACTAACTAAGGTAACACAAAGACGAGCTGGATCAAGCTCGAACTCATTAATAATGAACGAATCCAGAATCACACAAACTAATTACAAGCTTTTACGAGCCAAGCTTGAGCGAGCCACTAAACTTTTTTTGCCAGCCCTTTGATCGTTTACATCCAACCAAGTTTACATAACAATTGATTATAAGTCTAGTATTAATGTATTATAGATATGTACTTGTCAATTTAATGTAAGTTTCAAAAATAAGAAAATATAGATTATGTTTCCGCTCACTCGAGCTTGTCTTCCATTCAACAATTGTTAAGGTTAATCTTTTAATTGGTTCGAATATAAACTATAAACTAATAAATATAATATACCAGTGTATTAATGAGTATTAAATAAATTCGTATTATTATGTATAAAATTTTGAACTGGATTAAATAGATGAATTTCTTGGCTCATCCGGTTTGCAAAGAAAATCATCAAAAAACTAATGATTACAGTTTTAGAATTCTCGACAATGGCAGTATAATGATTGCTCTCGAACAAATTTGGGGGCAAGTCAAGTACAGCTCTAAATTGTAACAACTGTAAGCGGTTCTCTTAATAAATTATAAATAGCAATTCAATAGTGTAGAGTGTAGACTATCAACGCAAAAATCGGTGAGAATTAAATGCTTCGGATTGTGTACAGCACAGGTGGGGCCAACATTTTGCATCGACATATCTCACGCCAAAATGTTCGTTGAAAATCTGTGTCATAGACCTGATAAAAATAATGAAATGATTCAGATTCATTGTCTTCTATAATGTCCGAATATGACTTCATGTTCGCAGATCAGTTAGCAATTTTACTCGATGAAAAGTTGAAAAAACCATGATGCCAAGACCTGTTGCGGATCCATATCCTCGATGGTAACGTAAAAGATTCCCTTTTACAGTTAGCTGTTTACGGTTGAGATTAACTCTCAGCCGGTTTGGGATTCGGCTGACTGGGGGGGCAGTATTATTGGGCTTTGAGATTCGTGCCAAGTTAAAAAGAACGGTCCGGATTAAGTAATTGTAAAAGATTCCCTTTTACGGTACCGTCGGTGATATGAATTCGACCTGTTGCAGTATCTTGTTCTATTAGCAAAGCCAAGAACGAATTATTATTAAACAAATCAGTACTGTCGGTGGGTGGAAATATACCGAATGTGGGGTCCACACCGTTGTAAATCAAGTCATCTGTTTCTTTTTTTACAAAATAGCCCCATCATTTTGTTATGCTTATAAGTCACCCTTTATCTTGTCAAGTTGCAAACTTGAAGAGTACTGTTTGGTACATTTGCATCGTCTCTAGATATCGTTGTTTTACTCGGTGGAGATTTTTTTTTTCTTTTTAGATTCTGTATGCGACATTAGTGACATTATTGGTAGTTCGTAATGTTTATGGGCGGAGTCATAATTTTTATATGAGTGAGCCTATGGTGCTATGCATAGCAAGGATGACTAGTGTACTACGGCTCAATATGGTATTTTTTTAAAATTATCCAACCGTTCAATGTGATAATCATGTGAATATGTACTTGCAAACTAAATTTTATATTTTTTCGAATTTTTTTACTATTTTTTTAGATAGGTAGAATTTTGATGATCCAGAATTTTCAGAAAACACTGATTTTTCTACCTATCTAAAAAAATAGTAAAAAAATTCGAAAAAATATAAAATTTAGTTTGCAAGTACATATTCATATGGTTATCACATTGAACAGTTGGATCGACCGTTAGAATTTTAAAAAGTACCATATTGAGCCGTAGTACACTAGCCATCCGTGCTATGCATAGCACCATAGGCTCACTCTTTTTATATTACTGATACAATTATTGGACTGCAGATTATCGTGAAATAACTAATTCAGATTGTAAATTGTTCAGAAATAAATATTTTTTTCTAAAAACATATAACAATCCGATTATACATAGACTTATATTCAGTTTTATTAATTTAAAAGTAAACAATTACCTATTCCCGATTTAATATGACTCTGCCACCGATAATGATCTCAATTTGTTTTAATTCATAAAAAACATAAGTTAGAACTGATGCACTGAATTAATTCCCACATATATCACAAACAAAATTGTTATATTTAAGTTTTGCAATACTAAATTAGTTACTTATTTATAATAGGTTTAATATATTTGCTGCTCTATTTCTAAGATGCTTGTCTGAAATGTAACAAATATTCAATTGATGTTTAAAAAAACGCTACATGATTGCATATGAGAAAAGTGTAGGTTCGATGGTCAGAAGTAAATTTGAATTTGATGGACATTAGAACCGTCCGGTGTGCTTTAAGATTCGTGTGTGTATCGCTTTGAGTAGGATTGAAAAAAAGCTCGTAGCTTGCGCTTGGGATCACCTTGTGACTTGCTCGTTAATAGCTTGATTGTTACTAGCTCAAGCTCAAAATGAGCCATCTCGTCAGTGACTTGGTCCAGAATTAGCGAGTTCGAGCTAGTTCTAGCTCGCTCGTTAGTGAATTTATATGAATTTGTGTATTTTTATTTTGTCTAACTCATTCCAGCTCAATCCTAATTGTTTGTTGAATTTATTTTCTTCTTAAAACTCGGTCCAACGAGCTAAAACGAGCCAGCTCGGTGTAGTTCATTAGTGGCTTGGTCCAATTGTGAGCTAAGGTTTTAGCCCGACCCCCTAATCCCAGCTCACTCGGCTCTTACAACAAGCCGATTACGAGTTGGGCCTAGCTCCACCTGAGCCAGCTCGTTGCCATTCCTAACTCTGAGATTCGTACACACGAATTTAAAGTACATCGGACGGCTCAGATGACCATGAGACCTAAATTGCACCTACACACAACTTTTTTCAGAAATGCCCGTAGGCTCACACAGCTAATTATTGAAGGGGGTAAAGTGCAAAATTTTAAAAACATAAGGCAGTTCCGAAATTTGTAGAGCTTCCCGAGGAAAATCTTTCTATTTTTAATTAATCTCTCTTATCCACAAGGAATCCAATCTTTCGTGTGTGTATTTAGATTCAACGAACTTAATTTTTAGATTTTAGATCGGGACCGTTCAATTCGAATCCGCAACAATATATTTTGAGGTGGAGCACACACATCCGAGCGATAGATTCAAATTCCGAAGTAATTCTGAGCGACGGATTCGAATCGGACGTTCCTGATCCAAAACCCAAATATTAAATTACTTTATGGGATCCGGACCCATCTTTCGTGCCCCTTGAGGAGTGACAATTTATATAACAACATTATCTTTGAGTCAACTGATTCGTGGATGTATAGACCTTTACCAATTGGTTTTAGTAAGCACCAAGCCACCAACTTGCCTTTTTTTCACCAAATTTATATATTTTTCAATTTATACCGCCTTCAAAACATAATTACACTCTTTGTCCTTTTATATACACAGAAAGGAGTGTTCAAATGCATCGTAATTTTGTGCTCCAATATACTCCACATTATTTATCTCCGTTTTCAAAGTCTAAACAATTGATCCGAACCGCTCAATATGATCTTCATAATAAAATATGCTTGGAGACCAATAATATATTTTTTAGAATTTTTTACTATTTTTTATATAGATACAGTATCACTTTTTCGGATGGTCCAGAATCTGCTTAAAACAGGATATTGTACCTATCTAAAAAATAGTAAAAAAATTCTGAAAAATATAAAATTTGGTCTCCAAGCATATTTTATTATGAAGATCATGTTGAGATCAGGCCACCCAACTTAGGAGTGCAAACAGATCGGATACGAATCGGATAGTGGTAAAACTATACCCGTATCCGCTTTTATTTTTCGAATACGAATACTTATCAGATATCCATTTTTTTATAACAGTGAATAACATAATTTTTTTGGATAATTGAAAATTAAAAACATATTCGTATATGTATTGCACAGATATCTGTATCTAATTTTCGGATACAAATCTAGATATGGTCGGATAATATCCGATTGGTTTGCACCCATAACGCAATTATTTAATATCCATAAGGGATTTCTCCATTCGGATTTCGAACTTGCGATCTCCCATATGGAGGGCATTGTCTTTCTTTTTCTTTTTATTTTTTATTTTTATTAATGTCTAAATTCATTGGTAAAAGAATATATTATGGGCTCATGACTTACTACTTACAGTTATTATAATGAATTTAGTTGAACATTTGAGAAAATTTAGATCAAAAACATTTTTAAGAACTCCTTTGACAAATTAAAATAATGTGATAGTTGTTGTGCTATTGAAATCGTAAAAGTAGAAAAGTATGTGAATAGTGAGATTCAAATAGTTGGTGAAAATGTTATTTGGTAACATATTAGTTAGAATGCCATAATGATGGATTGTATGATAATGATAATTATGATATAATGAATGATAATATTAATATTAACAACAAAAATATTAATAACAATATAATAATATTTGGACAATTATTTTCAGCCAAAATAGCGTGATTTTCCGCTACTCCAAAAGGTTGACTGACAAACAAGCCTTAGAAAAGAATAGCTCCTCAAGTAAATTAACAATTATGACTTACCATTTCATTAGTGTTTTGATTTCCTTAAAATTTGGTACTTATCAAATTATGAGATTAGTAATAAGAGAATCAAATGGTAACTTATTAGTGTAAAAGTATTACTTGCAATTAATGTTTATCTAACATATATAGTTGTTCTTTTTCTTTTTAAATGAACATATATGGTTGTTATTTATAATAAATTTGCATATTTCATCAATAAAAATGCAATTACTAACATAAAATGGATCAAGCTGTAATATTAATATCTTGCTCAATAGTTAACGACACAAATTATCACACTGCAATTGGTACATGGGAACCAGTCTGGATCAATAAGTACTGTCATTAGCTTTTCATTGTCTAATTGTATAGAGTGGAGGGGACAAATTAAAAGAGGAAGGGGTTATTAGCAAGGGACCTTATTCTGGGTCTACCCTTTTGGTACCATTAAGCCTACGCCTTTAAACCTTTTAACCTTTAACCTCATTTTAAGGTGGGGAGAATTTTTTTTTTTTAATTTAAGGAGAGATTTTTCATTGGGCTAATGGCTCTTTATTACAAAATCATGCGACCATCAAGCATTCTTTAATCATTGCGAGTGTGTGGCTAGTGAAGTACACTTTTTTTTTCTTCTTTTTGATCCAATGCACATGTGTGCATATTTTAGACAAATCATTGTGTTGTTTTAAGCATTAATTTTTTTTGTCAATTTTTTTTTAATTTCTACATAATTCTTATTTTAAATAAATTATTTCTACATTGTGTTATTGATACAGATATAAGTCTGATGAGGGTTTTTATATAAAACAAAAAACAATTTCGAAGGATGTTTCATAAGGATATTTTGAAAACTTCATCTCACATTTAAAAAAAAAAATCACAAGTATTTTAGAAGTAAATTAAACATCTCATAGACTTGCATGATCTATTTTCTACTGAAAAATTTAAAATTTAATTTGTAATAAACATGACAAATTGACAGATCATATGTTTATTGAAAGCAGAGCCTTTTTTTTATTTCCCTAATGGAACTAAAAAAATGATTTTTTTTCAATATGTTCCCTAACCAATAAAATGTTAGCATTAATAATAATGGTTAGACAGCGTGGGCCCACCATTAGTGAAGCGTCAATACAAACAAACAAACGCAAAGGAGGTCACACATAACGCACTGTGTACAAACCAACATTTGCACTGGCTTAAAACGAAAGAAGCCAGTCACTACTCACTAGTCACTAGAAAAAGGATATAAAATTAGTGGAGAGAGAGAAAGAAAAAGGAAGATGAATGCACGTACTCCTTTCACTAAAATCTCACACGAGGGGTTCTTTTTTAAAATGGAGGGCAAGCATGCCATAATCTCATGCATAAATTATGGAGATGCGTACCACAACTGGACCTACTTCTACTTGAGCCATTATCTTGGAGTTTGAAAACCAAATTTAACTTCCATATATCTTTTGATTAATTAAACATGAATTGATTTTCACTTATATAGTAATCCCAGTGGAGAAAATAAAACTATATATTGCAACTTGCATATTGACAGAGTAGTTTTTGCTTCATTCAACGTATGAGTCATATGCAATATTATTTTGTCTTTATTACCGTACGTTCAAGGGCGTAGTCAGGAATTAGTTCGGGTGTAGGTAAAAATTCAGTGCAAGTAAAAATTGAATTCTGAGACAAGCAAAATTAAATTCTTGAGTAGGCAAAAACCTACGTATATGAATTTAGGTTTAATTTTCAATATTATAGATTTGATTTTCAAAATTCATGCGTAGGCAGTTGCCTACCTCTGCCCAATGTGGCTCCGCCACTGTGTACACTGCATGAAGATAAAACAGCTCTGTTAATATCTTCCTTCTATATTTCTCGCTTAGCGAGCGAGGTTACATTCTAACCGGCTTAAAACAGGCAAATGAGATTATTATAATAAATTCAGATATGAACATGTCTATATCTGTTCTCCTACAGATTGTAAAGAATTCGTAAATCAATCAATTCAAACTGCAGAAACCGTTGTCATTATGCCTGTTGCGACTTTGCGTGCTTCAAAAGATGTCAATTTTTGATTGGTTGGTATTAACCTAACGTTATCATACAAGTTCCGGTAATTTCCTTCTTACAGAGCCGCAACCTGCGACTAAAACCAGAATGGTATATATAACCCAGAACAGTAAAGACAAATAGGCTTGCAATTTTGTAATCTGTACCAATCCAACTGCAAAGGACGAGTAGATGAGGTGGAGAATACACCAACATACTAGATATGTGCACAGACAAAGGAATGGATATACCCAAACAAGATAACTGACAGTTAGTGGATTATCTGACATGATGAATTTGTATGTTGATGAACATGTCATATATACGAGACCCAACGCAAGTATGTACTCGTTGAGTTTAATAAGGTTATATTAAATATATATATATTTGGCAGTCATAATTAAAAATAAAATAAATATGAAACATAAGTAGAAATTTGAATCATAAATATGTTCTTTATAATTGATACAAGTGTGCATCTAATTTAGTGCAATAAGAAACTCATTGTCCACCAAACGATTTGAAAATTTAATAGTTTAATTTATAAGCACTCAATGACTCAATAGATGAGCAGACGATTTTCAAACTACATTAAATTTAATACAAACAATCTAAATGATAAAGAATGCATCTACTTTTTTTTTCTTTTTTTTTTTCAATTTCAACCAACTTTGAGATTGGTTGCATAGTCAAAATTTAGTTGTGAATATATATATCCCCATACGTTACAACTTTCGGAATAGGAAATAAATCTGCTGAGATCGCAGAGTCCCTGCGATTCCAATCCCAACCGTTCACATGTTTCAATATTCGTGCACAAAAACTGACTTCTCAAAAGAATTCTAAATTTCATTGTTTGAATGGTTGAGATTAGAATCGCAGAATCCTGCGATCCCTTAGAATCGCAGCAGATTCTCACCCTCGAAATAAATCTGCTGTTATTTCTTGGGAATAACAAGAACAACTTTTTCATGCATAAATATTAATGAAGTAAGTTTTTCATGTACGAATCTCAATGAATGCCAACAGTTGGGATCGGAATAACAGCAGATTTATTTCCACAACTTTCAGGTAATTAACAAACTCATTGTAAAGAGCTTGAAACATTCACTCTGTTCCTCGATTCTCAAATTTTTTCATACAGCCATACATACAAAATACTAGGCTACTCAGTTTTAACTGAATGCTGGGGTTTCCTCGTGTTGCTTTTGTTAAGTTCATGTCATCCCATTTCATTAAATGCAACATTGAACCGTTCTTTTATACTATTTTACCTTCCCCTCCCAGCCGCAACAAGCAAAGTTCTTTTAATCTCAGAATTTAAGCAGAATAGATTATTACCTAACTAAACGATGGAAAATAAAACATCATCATAATATTTAATTAATTTCAAAAATACATAGCACAAATCCATCCACAAATTCTCTGACCAGACAAAATAAGAAACCCTATAAACTCACATTCAAAACCCATCAGACAACCAAGAGTCACTCACCCTCTGCCACGCCCCCGGCCCCTACGACCTCCCCTCCCACCTCTTCCCCCTCTGCCACCACCTCCTCTTCCACCGAACCTACCACCACCATTGGACCTACCGCCACCACTAGGCTTGATCTTGAGCTGGTCAGGAAGGGGCATAATGGCGTCGACACACTTGCGGAAGCTAAAGTCGTCGGCAGAGCCGTCAATGCGGCGCACAAAGAAGCATCTGCTCTTGTACACAGGGTGGAACCGCACTTCAAATGCCTCGACTCCTTTCCCAATCTTCCTCTCCGGCTCACTGTGCCCCTTCTTTAGCAAGTCTATCAATACCATTTGCTCATACTGGAAAACATATAAAAAAAATGAAGAATAACAGGTGAGGTTTTTTTTCAACAGTTGGTTCAATCTTCATTTCTTTCAGTACTTGAATAGGTGATGGATAATTGACCTCAGTGTGATATATTACTAGTGAAATGAAAAAATAAAGTTGAAGAAAAGAAGGGAGAAAAGACAGTGAGCAATTTAAATAGCCACAGCCCTAGACAAATAAAATTGAACATACTCTTTGTAATGATAAAGATCAAGAAGAATCTTATTCCAATACAGTTCTGGGTTTCCTGTAATAGCTTTGTTTATAGGGATGGATATTTTGACAACCATGTTTATTTGACAACTGTAACAACCGACAGCAAGTTATCAAGATTAAGGAAATTTAAGATATGTTTCTTTTATCAAAATTAAGATATATTGTGTATCGAATTTGGTGCAATTTAGGAATCCTTTAGTCACTGATCAACTGTCAATAAAACTGAACTTTTCATTATTCAAACAGTTTGTTGGATTACCAATCAAATTTCAAATTGCATCAAATTTTATACGATACCAATCTAAACCATAAATAAGATAACTGTAATCATAGTTTTTTTAATTTTGATAACCGTTGATCAATTGTCAGGGTTGGCAAATAAATTGGTTCTCAGTATAAACTATTGTTTCTTTATGAAAGAAACAGAACAAAAAACTTGGTTAACACTCAATAAGCCGTAAGACACTAGAAACCAAACTAAAACATACATAAAGAATCTTACTTGCATATGGTCAGTATATAAATGCCAACAATAGCTAAGATACAACTATCAATAAAGACAAGGAAAATAACCTGGTTTATATCAATGTTGGAACCCCAGTTATGCAGGAGCTTGAAGAAGTAATTGAACATATCTTCTGAGGAAGTAAACACCTTGGGCCCAAGTTTTACTTCCTTTATCTCCTCCTTTTTGCCTTTTTGTTCTCCTTCTCCCTCTTCTACCTCTTCTTCCCCTTCATCTGCTTGTGCCTCTCCAATTTCTTCCTCCTACAGATGAATTTAAGAAATTAAAGATTTAAATTAAGGTCCTTTAACAAACAATCCCTGATTATCCTTCCTCAACAATTTTAAAAGACCTAGCACAAGTTACTACATCATTATATAGAATATAACAACGGTCATGATTCATAACAATTTTGTTTAACTTGAAATCTTAACAATTGTTGTACAAGAAATTTAAGTTTGAATAGACAACTTCCATAAAAACACATATAATTATATATATAGAGGAGGGTTCCAATGCACCCTCTTTTCTATGCTCCCAATGCACCCAATCTTTATTTTCTCTATTTTCAAAGTCCGAACAGATGATCCGAACCGATCAACATGACCTTCATAATAAAATATGCTTGGAGACCAAATTTTATATTTTTTAGAATTTTTTTACTATTTTTTAAGATATGTACAAAATCATTGTTTTAAGGAGATTCTAGACCATCCGATAAAGTGATTTTGTATCTATCTTAAAAAATAGTAAAAAAATTCTAAAAAATATAAAATTTGGTCTCCAAGCATAATTTATTATGAAGATCATGTTGAGCAGTTCAGATCGACTGTTCGGACTTTGAAAATAGAGATAAAGGAGATAAAAAATTGGGTGCATTGGGAGCATAGAAATTTGGGTGCATTGGAACCCTCATATATATAATAGAAAAAAATACGATGATATTTGGTGTATATAATACAGTTCTAACTTTTCAACAGTAAATTTGATGACCCTTATATTATCAAAGGATGCGCATAATAGGTTGGTTATCCATATGTCCAATTACCTATGAGGCAATAAAGTTACTTTTTTTGGTTTCAAAGTTTTTCTGAATTTATATAAAACATTGTTGAGACCTGAGATTGTCAAATAATTCAATTGTCAAGGAATCTCATTCCATATAATACAATGCAATTTTTATTTCATGAATAAGGGGGAATTTGTTATTAAGAAACCAATTGAATGCTACTTCATATGTCAGTTAAAAGGTAAACCATGGACTAGTTATAATCTATCACCAAAACTATATATACACACACATATCTAAAGTACACTAAAATGGCTAATTAACTTGTGCCAAATCATTAAGTAATCAAACTAGAGAAAATAAAACAGTATAACAGTAAAAAACAAAAATAACCTCAATCTTATCAAGCCTTTGTTCTTCAACCGATCTCTCCGCCTTCGCCTTCTTCAAATTACCCTCTTCTCCTTCTCCCTCCTCTTCCCGCAACCTTTTCGTTCCACCGTTCGCTTTCTCGGCCTGCCCCTCTGTCCCGTTGGTTTCCTCAGTGGAAACCACGTTCTCGACCTCCATGTCTACTGTCACGGTGGCTTCCGAAGGGGCTCCGGTTCCACTCGACTCGATCGCAGCCTCCGCCATAGTATCGCTAAACCCTAAAAACTCAGATAAAAATACAACCGCGAACGCGAACCAAAACCCTACTACTAGTAGATTTGTTTGGTAGTAGTAGATTTGTTTGGTAGTTAATTTCCTTAAAAGGGGAACGAGGCCTTGATGGGCCTATGTAAAGGAAGTTATGTAATCGGTGAACGGTTTAAACGGGGAACGAAGTCTTTTAATAATCGGCGGTTATCTTTTTCGAACAAAGTTTTGATCTCTACATTCTCTCTACCACGTTTTGGACTGTTAAAAAATAGCCATTTTTCGCAATAATTGTATAACCATATTCATCTACATTTCTACAATATAATTGTTACTGTATAGATAACTAAAACACGGGACCGGTGTTTCCTCATTTGTGATTGCATAGATAACTATAGAGACAGAATTATAGAGTTCAAATATGAATGGTGATCAAATATTTAAAAAAGTTTTATTATGTAATGAGGATCAATTTTATATTACTTATAATATTTTTTTTCTTTAAACTATATATCAAGGTAGATTCTCGAAATTTTTATTAATACTCTCGAAAAGAGAAAAAATAACAAATATGTCCTCGGTATAATTTTGTTTTTTTAAATGACCTGACCGCTCCACATTTGGGCGGTCCACTCTTCCTATCAAAACCCCCCACCGTGCAGCGGTTTGGTGTTTATTTTCTTTTCTTAAATATTACTACCAGACCGCCCACCACACCCTTACTCTCTCTCTGTCCCTGTTGCTCCGCCCAAACCCCACCTAACTTAGCCGCCCCCCTCCGCCCTCACCCTTCCTCTCTCTCCCTCTCTCTCGCGAGGCCGCCCCCACCCTCTCTCTCTCGCTAGGCCGCCCCCACCTCCTCTCTCTCTCGGCCAACCCCCCTTTCCCTCTCGGCCACCCCCTTCTCCCTCTCTCTCTCTCGGCCACCCTCTCTCTCTCTCTATCGCAAGGCCGCCCCACCCATGAAGCTTGAGGTTAGGTGAGGCCGGAGCACAAATCACGAAGCACAATCCGATTATTTCCGGATAACCCGACATAACTTACATCTATCAAACCACTTCACAAACGTCACAACATCATCCAAAATAAAATAAAAAAAACATCTAATAACACATCAAAATTAACATCTAACAACAACATCAATAATTCTAAACGACACACCAACATCTAACAACACAACACAACCGCTAACAACACGTCGCTTCAAGCGGTCGTCAATTTCCTATCTCACCTTCTTGCTCTTCGCTACACACTAGTAACACAAAGGTGGAGAGGCATCTAGTTTTTTTTTTTTTTTAGGGGTGGCGGTGTGTGGGGGTGGCCAACGCTGGTTGCGGCCTTCTCCCACCCAGTCTAGGAATGCGTTGTAGAGGATTAGGGTGGCAGCTGGAGTAGACGGAGGGCTACGTCTCTTCTTTCTAGCTTTCCCTTTTGGATCTAGGGTTTAGTGATGGGAGAGGAGAAGTGAGGTTGGGAAACAGCTAGAGAAGGTGGTGGTCGGAGAAGGTTAAGGGAAGAGATGCGGAGGGGCTATGCCTCTTCTCCTTAATGTTTTATTTCGTCGGAGGGATGCGAGGAGAAGATTAGAGGGGAGAGATGTCGAAGCTTCAATAGAGAGAAATGAGACAGAGAGAGGCGCGAGGGGTGGTTGCCGGTGGGTTGGTGGGGGGAGGGGCGGGGAGGGATGGTGACGGCTAGGGTTTCCCCTCCCCCTCTGGTTGTTTGCTTATATTAAATTATATACTGTTTGGTTGTTAAATTATATTAAATTCAAATATTTAGTGTTTTTATTTTTGGTTAAATTTATTTTCTATCATATATTATTGAGGACTTTCTACTTTAAGAAATTCAAATTGCTTAATATTCAAACATCAACCAGTCTTAAGTCTTAACGAGTTATGAGTCAAGTCGAGTTGTTAACGAGTTGAGCACGAGCACAGTTGTCAAATTGCTTAATATTCAAACATCAATTGGTCTTAATTGTTAACGAGTTATGAGTCAAGTCGAGTTGTTAACGAGTTGAGCACGAACACAGTTGTTAACTTGCTCATTAATATAATGAACCGAGCAAGAGCAACTCGTTATGAGTCAAATTGCTTAATATTCAAACATCAACCAGTCTTAAGTCTTAACGAGTTATGAGTCAAGTCGAGTTGTTAACGAGTTGAGCACGAGCACAGTTGTCAAATTGCTTAATATTCAAACATCAATTGGTCTTAATTGTTAACGAGTTATGAGTCAAGTCGAGTTGTTAACGAGTTGAGCACGAACACAGTTGTTAACTTGCTCATTAATATAATGAACCGAGCAAGAGCAACTCGGTTCATTAACAACTCTAATTGGACCTAATCTCTTCAGTTGAATTCGGTTGAATTTCACAATTTATATACCAATAAAATTGATTGATTAAGAGCAAGAGCATAATTGAAAAAGATAGATCTTATTTAAATGTGAGTAATGAACTCTTAAGAATAAACAAGAAAATATAAAAGAATTAAGGAATATATTAAATATAATAAAAAGAATAGGAGTAAACAAAAATTTAAAGAAGTCTATGACGATAAATGGAAAATTAACTCTAATAAAAATTAGTTCCGATCATAGAATTTTACAACCACCCTTGCACTGTTGAACTGAATCGATTCGTAAACTTTGTGGGCCAATTTATTAGATATCGAGGGACGGGCCATTAGAAGTCGAGAAAATCCCATTCCAATCCAAAATGAAAACCGGAATCAGATTCAAGAGAACACGAGATTTAGAAGAAAAGAAAAGATGCGAATTCTGAGCCTATCTAAACCCCTCTCTGCTTCCTACGCCAGGACTCGCGAAGCTTCTCCTTCCTCTCCAGTCGAGCTACTTCACCGCCGATCTCCGTTAGTACGGGCGCTGTGCGTGCTAAGCATCGGTGCTCTCTCTTGCATAGCCTTCAGGACGGGGTGCGCTCAGTCTCAGTCTCACCTATTTTCCGTCGGGTATTATGGTTGTATCTAAGTTAAAATGGTTTGGTTTAGCTCAGATAGGATTCTCCGTCTGAGATTTTTTGTATCTGAAGTTCTGAGCCAATGGTATTTGATTAGCTCTTGTTTGGTTCAGTCGAGAATTTCGGGCAAATCTACTCACCAGCTATTGTTTAGGATCTTAATTTATTAGACCTTGTTTTTGTTTATCTGTTTATTTATTCATTGTACAAATTGTGCAGTTCAAAATTTTCTAATCAAGCTTCATCCAGAGCTCTTCACTCGGCTAGAATGGATAGTGCTTCCACCATGGTTCCTTCAATTGTTGTCTATGTTACTGTCCCTAACAGAGAGGCAGGCTAGTCTTAAACATTTTTAATTTAATAAATATTAATATATCTGAAATAGATAATGTGTACAGCACATTATTGATCAATCTGTTTCTTTAGATCAATTGAATTAAGTAGAGTTGTCTGTCTAATTTGTACTGATAACATTGATATTTTTGTTTGACCATGTAATAGGCAAGAAACTTGCTGATAGTATCATCAAGGAAAGGCTTGCTGCATGCGTGAATATAGTGCCAGGTAAGCCCTCAAAATATAGACCCTTTTATTCTTTCAAAACATAAGAATTTATTAATTTAGTTGTGAGAGTTTACTGGTACCAACTTAATATAAAACCTTGAGATTATATCATACTACATCAGCTGTGTTTTTTATTCTTTGTTTCAGGCATTGAGTCAGTTTATTGGTGGGAGGGAAAGGTAGATTTTACATCCTAACTCTCCTACAATTGAAACTGCATCTTTATTTCTTATTGTTTTGTAAAATTAAATCTGTTAACCCCAAAGCTTTTTTGTTTATTAGGTGCAAACAGACTCCGAGGAGCTACTGATTATAAAAACAAGGGAATCACTTCTACCTGTTCTCACTGAGCATGTCAAAGCGAACCATGAATATGAGTATGCCTTAGTAATTTTTGATTAATTACCGATCTAATTAGTTAAGTACTTGGGTCAGCAGTTTGGGAATCTTAATTTTACCAGAAAACTATGTAGAGATCACATTTATTGCTGAACTTTTTGAGAAATTCACTTTGGCCTTTGTTTTAGGGAATAATATAAATGTGCTTATGTGCCATTTCCCAAATATATATTTGGTGGGCCTTATATTTTAGATAGAAAGGAAATGAACAAATCAGCTTCATATAAGAGCAGAGATAAAATTTTCAATTTCTTCATCATCAATCTTGCAATAAAAATTTAGCTATGGATGTGAAGCTCAAATCTAAACCAAAAGAGAGAACCGTTAACTATTTAGCCTCGGAAACCAAATAAGTTCTTGTAACAATTTGATGTTTCGTGTCATTTCCTCAACATGGCCTTCGTAGAATGATAATTCGTAATAATATGTGCAGTGTTCCCGAGGTGATAGCAATGCCGATTACAGGTGGCAACACCAAGTACCTCGAGTGGATCAAGAACAATACAATGGAGAATTGATCTCTCGGTGCTCAGAACTAGTGAATTTGTTATGCAGGTTTAAATTTCAGAGTTCTGATCCCCTTTTGTGCTTATAAAATCTGTAGTGGCTTCTGGTTGTTGAGTATCCGCTGTTGTTTGATTCAGAGTTGTGGTTTTGATTATCTGCTGTATTATCCTTTCCAATAATAATATGATCTAGCTAAATTTGTTATAGTACCAGCCGTAACAGTTACAAGACCTGATTGAACAAGATACCGACAGCATTTCAAATGTACACGAACTCCTGGGCCTAGTTTTAGGGAGTATGTAAGTGTTTTTTATCAAACACTACACCAGATGTTTGACTCAGCTTGATACAAGTGAAGCATCTGATGTTTTGTTATCATTTCCGAATTGATGCTGATGGCTGTGGCTCTATATATCATACGATGATTTGTAAAACCAGCATTTTTTTGTGGTTAACTGCATTTTGAATTAACGTCTGGGAATTTATTTTGACCCTGTCTATTGTCGTGTTGGGCCGGTCTGTTTGAATATCTCTGTTCGCAAGTAACAATTTTTTTTATCAAGAAATTAGCATGTAAAAGTCAGGAAATTGTCCAGCGCTGCAGAAGTTCATCAATGAATCAATTGAACAAAATACAAGGAACAGTAATCCGGGATAATAAATTTTAAAATATAATATACCACATTATTTTTATATTTATATTACTATAATATAAATAAAGAATTATATTTTTAGGAAAGTTGAGGATGGAGTCTTCATTTCTGCAATTGAAACTCATGCATAGCCACCCAACTATTTTTTAAGATAAAGGTGAGAAATATATTTTCTACCTCTAAATATTCATAAAAGACATTATATCGCAATTTCGAACCCAACACAATTTTCTAAACAGATTAACGTAGCAAAATTTGTGATTTCTAAAAAAATATATTAGGCAAGAGATAAGTAGAAAACAGGAGGTAAATAAGAAGTCATCAGGGCAAAATTGGCCACGATAAAAATTGTTAGTTCAGAGTTCAAAGTTCAGGTTCTGTTGCCCGTATCATTTCTCTCTCCTCGTGGGCCAGAGCGTTGGAATTCATATCACTCAACTCAAATTTTGAGTTTAGATCCGGACCGTCAAATGGCATGAATTAAGGGCATGTTTGGCTCTGTTACTGTGTGCGTGGGAAAAAAAATTCAGTTTAACTTTGTATTTTCTGTCCCACGCGCACAATAAACGTCGGTTCAAATTGAAGTCCAACTCATTCCCGTTCCCGTTCCCGTTCCCGTTCCTGCCTGTAGGCCGAATAGGCCCTAAAGACTGTGCAATGATCGAATTTGTCAGAATCTGATCAGACGGTCTGGATCTAAATTCAAATTTGAGTTACTACAGAGGGCTGGCAGAGACTAAAGGCCCACTAATCTAAAGAGCTTAGCAGACAGATTTAGACGGGAGTCCCAAAATAAAATATGGATCCATTGTTTATCCTCCCCTCTATATTTGAGTGAATGCCATAAATTTCATTATTTCAGAGAGATCAGAACTGTTCAGTGTACATATGACGATTCATATCGATCAAATATAACGAGAAATGCACTCTAGATGTTGAGCCCATCAAATCCAATCGCATTCTTTAGTAGCTTGATAAAATCCGAAATCCTAAGTGGTGTTGGTTGCCTGTTGGTATTGTTTCTCTGCATTATATTTCTTTTCTAATCTTATTTATGTTAAAACCGATGATAATAATACTGTGTGAAAGGAATCCAAATGTTTTGTAGGTGTTTGCTATATGGTTTCTCTATTTACTGTGAAAGAGGGTTGAACTTCTAGATAGCTTCGCCAAAGATTTAGAGCAAATGGGAAATTTCGATCCGTGGCGGATGTCAACTCCATGAAAATTGAAGAGTTGCTTGAAATGGTTGATGAGCAGATGTTTTCAATGTCAACAGAACAAAGTATGGATGAGATTGTCATTTGAAAATTGTAATTTTGCATCTCTTATTTCGACAAATTTTTCCCTTTTTTGTTTTGGTTGGTCCAACTGCATGCAGGATATTTGATTTTCTCTCGGTTGTAATTATTTCTAAAATGGAAGAACAACATTTTTTAACCCGAAATTTTTATTGTTGCCACTCGCTAAAAATCAAATTAAATGAATACCACTGCTGGAAGCTTTTATTCAATACTACCACTCTCGCTAACCCAGTTCGCGCACCAAAATGGAAGGTGCGCGGACTGGGTTGGCGCACCAGGTGGTGCGCAGACTGGGTTAGCGCACCAACCTTTTCACCGTATTTGATGTCTATTTTTCGCAACCCAGTGTCCCAGTCCGCGCATCACCTGGTGCGCTAACCCAGTTCGCGCACCAAACTGGCCTGTGCGCGGACTGGGTTAGCGGGGGTGGTAGTATTGAATAGAGCCCGCTGGGGGTGGTAATGAATTAATTCCGATTTTTTTGAGTGGTAACAATAAAAATTTCGGTTTTTTAACATAGGTTTTCTCCAATAACTTATATGTGATTATATTTTTTTTTTCCAGTATTTCTTAATAATAATATAACGACCACTTAGAAAAAAAATTAAGAACATACACGCTTATGCTCATTTTACATTCACACATTAATTGTGTACAAAACTAGCAATTTTTTTTCCCTTAATATAATAACACAATTAGTTCTCAATTTTTCATCCATAGCCGTTCAAAGATTCAAATTAACTTTAAAGCGTGAGTACTGAGCATGGCAAGAGTCTACCTACTAAAAATGGTACCCCATATGCCAAAATGACAAATAATAACAACTTTATTTATTTATTTATAATATATTATGTGTTCTGTGAATAAGAATGAAAAATATGTTTTGATCAATATTTTGTATTAAATACTACCTAGAAATGTATACGTTACATTGATTATATTTTGTCACTATCAATATCAATACAATGATATATTTTTATGAGCAGAGTTAGTGTGTTTTGTGCTCATCAAGAGAGTTTGGTGAATACAACTCTAAAAATCTATCAGATTGGTTCAAACGATGAATTCAAACTGTTGAAATCCATCTACTTCACGAGTGATATATGTATATGGAAAAGTTTAAAATTTTCGAATTTATTTAGTACCAAGTCAAGCGGTAAAAAGAATAATAAAAAATTTAAATTAAATAGAAAACGAAATTTTTTGACTCGACCGGAAGTTATTCTACACGGTAGGGTATGAGATACCTGTTTATATATGCAAGTGCAACTGTTTAATATTTATTTCCCTTAGATTTTTTATGGCCCGTTGGTGAGAGAGATGGGAGGGTCCAAACTCTATAGGAGAGGTTTTATTTCGAATTTTCGAGTTCCATTATAGAGATAGTTTCCATGACAAGAAACCAAATAGTCGAATCTCCTCTTTCTCAGCCTTATTTATTGCACCAGTTAAGCCCATGACATGCTTTTTTTTCTCTCAGGCCCAACTCCAAAAGGGACCTGACCACTCCTTTTCTCATTCCCTTCGTTAGTTCGTTGGACTTGGAGTAGGCACTGCTTACATGCCGCATTCAACCCGAGCAAGTAGATAGTGAGGTGTATCATCAACTGCTTGATTAAGATTGAACGGTCCTGATAAGTTAATATCTATATACAGTTCTGTTTCGAATTTGGCGAAAACGTTTCTCCTCCCTTTGCCCTCCCCTCCGCGCCAAACGGCGGAAGAGAAAAACCCTACTAAAGCCCCTCTCTTTTTTCAAAAGCTTGGCAGCCGGCTGCCAAGTATCAACTAAAGCCCCCCCTCCCCCCACCACCACTCTAATGGCGTCGCTTTTTGAAATTTCACCCGAGAATCACGCCACCCCAAACCGGAAAAGAGCGCTCAACGGAGAAGATGGAATCTCCGATTTCAGCAATAAAAAACCGAAGCTCCGAGTCTGGGAAAATCTGGACTTAATTCTCTCTCTTCAATCAAAAGATACATCCCTTCAAAGGTTATTTTTTTCCGTACAAGTACTCATGTATTTTCAATTTCCATGTAGGGGCACAAGCTGCTCTATATTTTGTTCCTACATTGTGAAATTTAGCCAAAAGTACAGTCTTTAGTTCCATATCACTGAATGTGCATGTATCTGAGTTTGAATTCATTTAGGAATAGTTGTAAAGGGGGCCGACCAGTGCTGATCCAACCCGTTTAAGGCTGACTTATGTGCTTAGTGGGTCAGTTTCTGCCAGTCTAGCTCAGGATTCTTGAATAGTTGGCATGACAGATTAGGTGTGATCCATTGGCAGGGGCGGACCCACATTGGATCAGGGCCTATAGGTCCCAACCGACTTTGCCCCCCCTTAAATTTTTTTTTGCCCCCCTTTGAAATTTTTAATTGTAATTCGGGTTAAAATTAAAACAAATTTCGTAATTAATGATTGGTAATTAGAATTATAAGTTAGAGCATAAAATTATTAGTCAAAGCATTGAAAATTTTAAATTAAAGCATTGTTTTTTATCTAGTACCCGATTAGTTAATTGTTTGAACCCGATTCACTACTTTTTTGCACCCCCCCGCCCCCTGACAAAAATCCTGGATCCGCCCCTGCCCATTGGTGAGTATGGTCTGACCAGCCTTTTCTTCATTACAACTTTTATAAATAGAGGCCATCACATAATTAACACTGCTTTGTAACTAAGAAAAATGAAGAATACGGTCTGATATATTCAAATGGAAGCAGATTTTTGTTAGCAGTAAACTGACTTATGATGATACATTACTGGGTTGAGTCATGCCATTATTTCTTGACCTTTTGGAAGGTTTAGTCCTAACCACAGTTAAATGTTCTAACAATGCAATGTTGACCACATTGAAACTATATTCCTTAAGCTGTACATACTTATGCTGAAAAAATAGACCAAACAACTGAGCTGCTTAGTTCTGAGTATGGTGTTATTGCCTATTTTAATCATTTCCAAAACAGACTAATTGAGTTCAATTGTAAATTGTGCAGAAAGATTGAGCTTGCCTTTGAGTTTATAACTTCAGAGAGCTTCAATTTTAATGAAAGAAAGGATGAGCCAATATCCACCTCCCGTTTCGCCTCCTTTCTGAGCAACTGGATACAGCCCGTCTTGATTTCTTCTGAAAACAAGAAGTCCTCCGATGAGCTCTTTGACCCATGCTTGGATGCAAGAAGCTGGGCGATTTTCAAATTTTGCCTGGATAAAAAACCCTTTATATGTATTTCCCCCAACTTGCTTCGACCAATTGCTCATGTTACTAGGCATGCGTCAGTTCAATTTGGAGGCTGTTCTGATGGGTTTCTTGAGCAGTTCTTTGAGTGTGTTTCCTTGGTCATAACCTTAAATTCCAGGGCCTTTTACAATGCTGGTGTTGATTTGTGGATCAACTGTGCAATTGAAGTGTCTAATCTTGTAAATAAAGTTTTCTCAAAAGATGGTTTTGGTTTTCCAGGCGGTAAGTCCCGTTTGGAGTTTTCCCTTTCTTTACTGGAGCATTTTTCTACCTTCTTGCGGTTTTACCCAAACCCAAAGAATGTTTTTCGGGTTTTTGTGGATCGACTTCTCGACCCATTTTTGAAGTTGTTGGTTTTATTGCATTCGAGAGAGAGTTCTGAAAATGCTGAGGAAATTGTAAGATCGTTGAAGGCTATTGAAGGTGTTTTGTCAAATGGGTTGTTTCACCCAGCCCACATTACAGGGTTTTTTAATTTAAAGAACTTGGATTTGCTTAGCAGTGCTAGAGAAGTAGGTGTCAAAGGGAGCTATCATAACCACCTATTCCAAAGGTTTAGAGGGATCGAGAAGGAAAATAAGGCAGTAATTCTGGCCGGTTTTGGATATCTTTTTCGGCTATTTTTGGATAAAGCTAAAATCCAAAAAGCAGCGAAAACTAACGAGGCATCAGAAGATGAATCCAAAGAGATGAAAAAGCCAATTTTTGAAGTTTTTATTCATTTCATGCAACCTTTGTTACTTGAATGTAAGAGTTTGAAGAATTCCCAGTTTTCTGGTCTGGGAGAAACTAAGCTTGTAGAGATGCATTGCATGCTGAAATCCATCAATGAGATTATGGTCTGTACAAACCAAGAGAGGATCTATGTGCCTACAGAGGACACTGAAGGATTACATTTTAATTATTTGAAAGAGGTTCATGGGGTTATAGTTTCTATTTCGGAAGAAATTTACTGGTTTTGGGTGTCAAAATCTCAGTCTGGAGGAGAAAGCATAATAAAGATCCTAGCTTTGGTTAGCAGAGAGGTTTTTGCTGCATATAGAAGTTTTCTTGAAATTGAATATAGAACTCTGGGGGATGAAATTGTTAGTGTGTGGCTGATGATGTTTGCATTTATGGCCATTAATTTTTATTCCAAGGACACAAGGCCACGCTCTTTGTTAATTAAGGAGATATTAAATCTTGGCTCCCAGATAATTAATGTATTTAGCGAGCTTCGTCAGGTGAGTTAGTTGTTTTGCTTTCAATTCAATGTCATTCAAAGAAATTAATTTAAGCCAAGTGGTACTGTATCTAATAGTTTTCAAACTGTAGCCACATTGAGCTTTGGTCATTGGAAAACATATGACTTAAACAATTAGAAAAGCCAATACGTTATCAATTAAATAGTTAAATAAAATATCTATTCTGAAACTTAGTAGAACTGGTATGTAATTTGCGTGGTTATTATGGCCAAATTGGTAAATTATCTGACTGTTACGTCCCAAAACCTGGTAAGTAATCCTTGGTTTGGATTTATAGATGCTGGTGTATATACTGTTATTAGAGGTACCATCAGTGTGGTACTAAACTAAGAGTCAGAAGGTTGGCATAGCAAAAGACAGAATTGACTCAAATAACAACATAAATTTCTGTTTTGGATGGTTCGTTTATCCAATCTTAACGGTCTTCTTAAAAGTTTCTTAATGTTTTGCTTTATTGTAGGTGTCCAATCCACTTTTTGCACTGCTCCAAGCTGTTAAACTCCATGCAGAATCCAACAACCCCCTTGGACCAACGGCTGCCTTCTCCATTGGAACTTTACATTTACCCCCTAAAGATTTTGTATGTTCGTTGAATACCTTCTTGTGCGCAACCTCCTTTCGGCTTTCCATTTCCAACGCTGTCAAGTCGATGCCAGAGCGTCAAGCTGGTTCTTTCATAGATGAATTGAAAGCTGACCTCATAAGCACTGTGAAATGGATGGCTGATTCAATCCTTGGTTTTGATCTGAAGTCTGAGATCCTGGGAAGAGTACTCTCAGAGTTGTACACAATATTACTCGATTCCTTGACTGTCACCTCATCAAACAGTACTTTGGTTGGAAATTCAGTTGAGAAATTGATAGGAGAGATTCGGCCAGGCTTTAGTCCATTGATTGAAACTAAAACAGAAAAAGAAAACAGAAACCTGAAAGGAAAGAAAAATGAAACTGACTTCATTTGCTGTCTGTCAGGAGGAATTAGCATCCCATGGAGTGTTTCCATTTCTTGGGCGATGGTATTCTTTTTCCAGTTGTATGCTTCTTGTAGAAGCTTGTACCGGCAATCTATTAGCCTAATGCCACCTGATCAAGCAAGTAAATCATCAGAATTAATCGGGAATTCAATTGCGACAAATTTTGGTACAAAATGGAGGAATTATTCTACTTTGATTAGCTTCAGCTATTTTTACTGGATTTCGAACCCATCAATTTCGCTACCTGATTTAATTCAGAGCCTCTCTGATGCTCTTTTTAGTGAAAACTACTTGGGCCGATCTTCACTAATTTACTCCTTAATCATCATGGTGTTCCAGCGGCTAAATGACCTAAACCGTGAAATTGGAGTTTTAAAATTTTTACAAAAAGAAAAGGGGGAACATCCCGGAAGAGACAAGAAAAGGAGAAAAAAATTGAAAGAACAAATTTGCAATTCAGAGGCAGAGGCGGCTGGGCTCACTGATTTCTTGATCAGAAATTTAAGTATTTTTCAATGTGAATTGAACTCTAATGGGAATAAGTTGAGTTTGGGGTTTTGTTCGTTAGATGGGAGGTTATTTATGGTTGAAGTTTGGGGTATCCTTTGCAGGAATATCGACATTTGGAGCTTATATGCTTCTAAGAAGGGTTTGAGCAAATTCTTCTCTTGTGTATTATATTATTGTACATCAAATGAAAGAGAAGTTGAAGAGATAGCAACATCAGGAAATGGAGAGGCTTTACGCTGTATTTCTTTTGAACTCCTTGGCAATATTCTGCTTTATGATGAGCCTGTAAGTTCTTTCCTTATTTTATTATATACTGCTGCATGCAAAATGAAACAAGTGGAAAGAGAAACCTTAGTAGCATCGAATAACTAGAATCCTTGAAGTTCTATATTTGAAACATTTGCTGATGGTTTTATCTCAGTTACACTTTTTTAAAACTGATATATTGTTCCTTTTTCAGGTGCTTGCCAAGAGTATGTTGTCAAGGTTTTGTCACCTTCTAAAAGGGTCACTAACCTCTGTGGTGAACTCTCTTTTGGCAGATGTGGGTACATGCCTAGAAAGTCCGCCTGATTGGTCTGAAACAAACTTATTTGTCGGTACGTGCCTAGAAGTTCGCCAAAGTACTGATGAAAAGTCAGTTTTACCCCTTAAAGATGAACTGAGACATTGTCAAGGCATGCTTGATCTGTTACAGAACATGCCAACAGTCATTTTCAATGTGAAAATTTCCTGTAAACTCGCAACATATATTCTCCACCTTGAAAGGTAAGCTTTTTTATTGATAACCTTGAGAGGTAACCATTTAATTATAAATTATGTATTTCCGCACATTTCCTGATCAATGCACAATTGGTCTCTCCTCTAGAAAAGGATTAATGAAAACTTAGGGGCCCTTTTTATGTGGGGGGCGGGGAGGGTTCTAATAAATATATATTCTATTACTTGATATCAGTAAAATGTTTAACTTTAAATAGTTTTCCTTGAAATATTGTTCTATAAACTGTTTTTATGATTTTTATCTTATCCTTAACCTTTTTACCTAAACTTTCAGGGTAGTGTTATTGAACATCTTAAGCAGCATTGGCGATTCTTTTGCTGATAAGCCTTCTGATCTTTTAAGAATCTTTGTTTCATGCCGAAGAGCTTTGAGACATATCATTACCTCATCTGATGACTGGAGCCTCAACTCTAAGCTTTTCTTAAGGATTTCGAAACTTTTTGGCAATGAATCATTGGAGTGGCTCCTAAGTTCTCTCCAAAGAATTTGTAGAGGAAAATCTTCTCAAAACATGAAAGAAATGCTATTCTATTTAGCTGATCACACCTCGCATTTATTTTTGAAATTTGCTGAGATTTGTTTCTCCTTTTCATTGAGTAAAGGGGAAAAGCTGATTAGTTTGTACTCAAATGATACAACCAATGGGAGAGATAGTCCAAAAGTTTGTTTGGCATGGAGATATGTGGAAAATTTGGCTCAAACTATGGAAAGCCAAATTAGAATATTAAATATACCTAAAATGGGTGGTATAGGTTCATGTTTTGATGTAATTTCTTGTCTGCAAGGTTTTTTGTGGGGCCTAGTGTCGACCTTACAAGAGGTCAATCCTACCTCAGATCTAAAGCTGTGGTGCTGGTCAAGACTTGATGGTTTTATTTGTAGTTTTGAAAATTTTGTGGATATTTGCTTTTATTTATTGCTTTCAGAAGGTGAGAAGTTGTCAGACGATCTACCAGATCCTCATTTTGAAAATGATCTCATGAATTTTGGTGAATTTATGAGAAGCTGGGTCAATACAAAGAAACAAGATGAAATTACTAACTTGCCATTCAGCCGATTTTGTGAGAGGGCAAGTGTTGATAGGGTGTCCCTATTTAAGAGATTGTTTACAGATGAAACACTAGAGATGCAATTTATCATTCGTGAGTTATTTGTTGCATCTGGTGCTATTTTCAAGCTGAGGTGCTTGATGTTGCCCCCTTCTAATAATCTGACAATTCCAATGGGCAAAATCAGCATTTCCAATGCAGTCTTGCATGAAGTGGCAGATTGTCCGGGCTGGCCAAGCAAATTCTCTTTCACATGGATTGAAGGAATTTTGCAATTTCTCCTAGTTGTGGCAGGCTATATAAAGAACTCTGACCTTGATTTCTCAAAGCAAGTATATTCTCAGCTGATAAGCTCTCATTTGGGAGTAATTGGTAAATGCATATCTCTTGAAAGCAAAAGGGCAAATTTGTCCATTCACGATACTGGATCAAACACTAAATCCCTAAATCCAACTGGGGAATCAGGCCAGGAGTTTAGAAATGAGCTGACCCGGTTCAAGTCTATGGTTAGGGTTTCGTTAAAGAAGCTTATAGTTGGTGGCAGGAGGTCATCGGGAACAGTTTTGGTACAGGCAGTAGAAAGAGCTTTGGTTGGTGTGGAAAAGGGTCATCATGCTGTCTATAATATAAAAATTGGAAATTTTGAGGGGAGATGTGGAACTGTTTCTCCCAGCGTGGCTGCTGGAGTAGATTGCTTTTACATAATCCTTGAATCACTCTCAGGTAAGCAAAATAATCTATATATTTAATAGAGTTTACCATTATCAAGTCAATAATCTATATGTCGTGGAATGTTATGGTGTTAACTCCTTTTTTAGTGTGTGTGAATTTGTTATGTACCCTTGTATTACTTATACTGTCATAAAATTATTACATACAGAATACCTTTTTGAATTAGTTAGAGCTTCTGGGGTGCTTTTCCAAATTTTCTTTGGTCTCATCTGAAGATTAACTGTGGGGCTAAGATACATGGACAATGGGCTTAATTTGATAATCTTGAAAATGAGTATCAGTAATTTTTAATTTTATATGGATGCTGAAGATTTATGTGATATTGCCATTCATTGAACGATTTAGTTTTTTATGGTCTCTATTAACTATTATTGACCCTTGATAGAATTCCAAACTACACATGGATCGAATTGGTAATCAATATGCCCAATTAGACGTTGACAATCTTGTTTCTAGTTTTGCAATTATTTTTGTCTTGATTTGAAAATAATTCAAGATTGTCAACTATTGTCAAGGGATTCTCTCTGTACTTCCTATAATTTTCTTTTACGATCACTTCTTGTTTTTTGAGAGAAACTACTAATGGAATTTATTTTTGGCAAATTTTAATGATTTCATAGGAAAGGAACGTGCACTGAAGAAAACCATCCCGAGTCTAGTTGGTTGCCTATTCAACATAATACTACACCTTGAGAGTCCCAACATTTTCTGCATTCCAGAAATGCCCTTCAGCAAAGCAAACTCCTATCCAGATGCAGGAGCGGTTGTATTAATGTGTGTCGAGGTGTTGACAACCGTTGTTGGGAGACACTCCTGCCCAATGGATGCAAGCCATGTGTCTCAATGCCTACACATACCAACAACACTTTTCAGAAATTTTAATCAGATGAAAAAACTTGTTGAGAACGGGTTCAGGATAGATCGGCAACATTTTATTGATTTATATGCTGCATGCTGCAAGTTGATATGTGCTGTCCTTAAGCATCGAATAAGGTAAATGCATTGCTTCCTGTATCAACTTTCAGCCTTGCAATAATCTGGATATTTTATGCCGATTCAATCTTCTCTACGAGATTTATCAGAATTCACATAACAATGTTTGCAGATAATACCAGGATTTCTTGTACTCGCAATTAACACCCAAAAGTTTTGTGATATTTGTTTGATAAAATGTTAGTGGTACATTCGATTAAATATCAATTTTTTTTTCCTAGATCTTTTGAACAGAAATTGAAATAAAACCAGGTAAATAATTTAGTATCGTGTTCCATATTTACTTCAATTTGTTTAAAAGATTTGGATAAATTGACCTGGAAATAAGACCTATTTGGTCATTCTTTTGTCGGCTTAAAAGGATGCTTCTTTGTTATATGCAAAAGACTGACAATGGTGAGTTTTAACTTGGAATATAACAAAAGGAGGCGTTATTTGCGGTAACAGAATTGGTTAGGAATCAGGAAATCACAGATGAAAAATTGGATTCATTTAGTATAGTTCACATCCTTCAATTTTTGCTGTCCTGGGATGTGTACTGGATGGTACATCTTCAGCACTGTGGGCTGGTATTGAAACCAGCATGCTTCCCTTTAATGACCGTATTTTTATCTTTCTTCCTTGTTTTTTTTTGTTTTGAAGTTTCTCCTGTTCTATTGTAGGGAAGTGAGACTATGTGTGGCATTACTAGAAGATTCTACAACAGCTCTCCTTGCGTGCTTGGAGTCTGAGAATCATAATATGTCATGTAAGAGCATTCAGTTTGCATGGGAGGCGCAAGAGGCCATAAAATGTGCCTCCTTTTTTCGTAGAATTTACGAAGAGGTTTGTTCATAGTAGATTCTGAAATATGAATATGAAGTTCTTGTTCTTTTTCCTTGACAAAGGTTGTATTTCTCTTATTTTTATTCAGATAAGACAGCAGAAAGATGTACTTGCAAACAACTCATTTTACTTCCTTGCCTCTTACATCAGCATTTATTCAGGCTACGGGCCATCCCAAGCTGGCATAAAGAGGTAAATTCATTTTTTTTAGTTTTCTTATATATTTATTCTCTTTGATAACCAAGTATTGTTGGCTTAAAATGAGGGAAGCATATCCTCCCTGGTACTGTAAAAGATTCCCTTCACTTTACGGTTTGAGATTAACTCTCAGCCGGTTTGGGATTCGGGCTGACGGAGGGGGCAGTATTATTGGGCTTTGAGATTCGTGCCAAGTTAAAAAGAACGGTCCAGATCAAGTAATTGTAAAAGATTCCCTATTACGGTACCGGGGGGGATGTGAATTCTAAAATGAGAGCAAATCACATGTGCATGAACCAAAATAGGTCATATCTAAGAAGGTGAAATGAAAAGTAGTATTACTAGCACTTATTTGGTGAAGCATAGCACTCATATATTACTGGTACCAAATACTGGCACCCATTGTTACTGTTTTTCTTATTAAAGTGACCTTTTTCTTTTCTTCCTTCTTATTTTTAGGGAGGTAGATGAAGCCTTGAGACCTGGTGTATACTCCTTAATTGATATATGCACACAATCTGACCTACAACAGCTCCACACTGTTCTTGGTGGTAAGTTAACCAAATTCTGAAAGCTGTTATTATTTTCAATTTTGTAAAAATTTCGTAGCAACATATTTGCTGGTGCATGTTTGTGGTTTTGCAGAGGGCCCGCGTAGAAATACACTTGCTTCACTTTTACACGACTACAAGATCCATTTCCAGTATGAGGGGAAAATATAAATTAAACATAATAATACTACAAGGAAGTTCTATAGAGTTGTGATCCTTCCGCAGCTCAGACAAAGGTTTGCTTTTCTACTAATGTTTTTATTAAGACCTTTAATTCTAGTTTCCTTGCTTTTGATCAATCTTTTAATTTCCTTATTTTCTATATGCTTCGCAGTTGGAAAGTCATATAGGGCTGACCGTGCAGAAATGTGGCCACGAAGGTAGGAGGCAATTTGATAGCTGATTCCAATTTTCTTTCTTTCCTGCCCTTCTGTTTACACCTTCTTCCAACTTAGTTACTGAACACACTTGATTCTTGACTCATTTGAGTAAGATAAGGAGCATTATAAATCGAGAAATAATTTTTTCAGACAAGCCAATGGCAGTCATGCATGCATGTTTTTTTTTTTTTTTTTTTCTTATTGCCTATTGGTATTTTAATGGTAATAATGTTCTTGTCTGTTTTTGAATATGACTCGACTCTTTTAGCAATTTGTACTGGGGCCTTTGCAATTGTATTAGAAGGTTACAAATGAGATAAAATATTAAATTATGTATGTTGGTTTCTAGCCATTATTCATCTAGAAGTGGACAAATATGGTCATGAGGAAGAAGCAGCTATATCTTGTCCAGTTAACAAATTATATTGGATAAACTTCTTGTCCAATTGTTCATTTGGTACTGGACAAATCTGGCCATTATTCATTTACATCTCTCCTACAAATTGGTATAGTTGCACATTTCATCATTTAGATCTCTCTCTCTCTCCCTCCTTCCGTCCCTCCTTCACGGGAGACCTTGAGGCTTGATCATAATGGTTGAGAAAATTTGGCAGTACATGATTGGTAACAATAATTTGCTTGGGTAGTAACTAGGAAACTTCCATTGCAAGATTAAATGAGCTCGTTGGTGTCACGTGTGTGTTCTTTTGTGCGGTGTAGTTATTACCTGTCAAAGTTTCTTTTTTGCATGCATAATATACGGTGCACGAGATTGACATGTTTTATTTTTTGGGTAAGTTGTACTATACTGTTTAATGAACGGTTCTTTTAGATACAAATCGGAGAGGGCTATTTCTAATTAGTCGTTCTAGTTGATCCCTTTAGAATATAGATAATTAGACACCAAAACATTTTTAACATATATTAATTATACAAGAAGAGCATCTTCATTCTATTAACACAAATGAGTTTCTAAATAACTGTTAATTACTTTTTAGAAACTAAAATTTCTAAATAAACTTTCATATCTCTAAAATTAATTTTAGAATTTCTATTAAGTCAAGTCAATAATAATATAGAGTTTATAAATAATTTCTTAATAAAACATTTCTTTCATAGTTTCTAAATAAAAATTCTTCCGCGTTCCTTATAATTGAAAATAGAAACTACTAACTCGTATTAGAAACTCTAATAAAATCAGGAATGGAGATGCTCTAGCCCCCTATTTAATGCATTGGCATCACTGGAGACTTGGAAAGTGGAGACTTTGGTTTTCGAACGTTGCTACCTCCTCTAACAGAGGCAGAGCTACAGTAATACAGGGGTGGGCAACTGGATTTTCATAATCAAGCTTAAACTCATATATATATGTTAGTTTTTGCCTACCCCTGCAGTGCAAAGGTGCAAATGTGTTCTTCTCAATTCCCTTTTTCTCGGACTGCAGTGATTCAGCTTGAAAAATGCGTATCTCTATTTCATTTGCGTGATTTTTCGGATCTGAATTTCCCTTCTATTTTGATTTTCAAATATTCTCTAGGGAAGATGACCCCTTCACCCGTTTGAACTTGGTTCACATGAGCCACCGCAGAGTTTCTGATGAAATTATATGAGTTATGTCTATCTAATAAAATATCAAATATAAAAGGAGCACCATGTCATATTTATTGAGAGAAAAGGTCGGCTTTTCCTTTCTCTCCTCCACTCCATTCTAAATGAAGAGGATGTCCTCTATTTTCATTTATTTACTCTTATTTCTTTATTTGTTTTTCTTTTTTTCTCTTCTTTTCCTCCATTTATGATGTGTTTGAATTAGTTTCTATATTTTCTTCATTTTTCCTTCTATATTTTTTGTATTGCAATTTTATTTTATTTTTTCTTATTTTTTTAATTGACCAAGGATGTGGAAAATAATTCATGACTATTTAAAATTTTGAATGAAATTTGTAGTTTTTTTTATTTGTTTTTTGTCTATTTCTTATCAAAATTCTGACTATGCCACTGTAGACTTCTGGTCCTATTGAGATAGAATTCACTGACTGAGTACAATTGAAACCGACGGCTGACGATCGTTCTTTTAACTTGGCACAAATCAAAGCACCAATAATGCTGCTCCTGCGCTATTCCGAATAGGAACCGATTGAGAGTAAATCTGGGCCGTTCGATTCAATTGCCGTCCATTAAGATATATAGCCCCTGATGAAGGCATGTGCTTATTTTCATACTCGGTGAATGGGATGACGTGTCTACTATAGTCCTTTGTAATGATTTTTACGAGCCTTAAGTAGCCATTTATGGGGATTGAGATATGCTGCAATCCGAATATTGAACACAGTAATTCTGCAATCTCTGTTTTTTTAAATCCAGCCATCCAACTTTTTAGTGCACGCATCTCCAAACAGTTAGTTTTTCTGTGCACGTATCTCAAAATAATTCGACAGCTGGATTTGAAAAAGCAGGAATTGCAGGGTACTGTTCACAGTACCCGGATCGCAGCAGATTCTCACCCCCATTTATGGTATTACATCAGATTCTAAACAGTAAACAGCAAACAGACTACTAGGAAAACTGATATTTTCAGTTTTAAATCTATAATAGAGAAGGGATGAAATGCTTTTAGTTTTGGTATCTTTATTATATTGAGGAGGGTTCAAAAGCCTTCATTTTTCATGCTTCAATTATGTCTCTATTTTTAAAAATTTTAACAACTCAAAATTTAAAACTTAAAAGTCAAAATAAAACCGTTAAATATGATCTACATCATTTTATCTATACACGTGGATAAAATTATGACATTTCAATTTTGTTTTAGTTGTCATCAAGAGCTTGTTAAAAAGTACTAATGTGGATAATTTATAGACGTTGATTTTTCAACTTATTGATTCACATAAAAACAAAATTGAAATGTGATAATTTTTATAAACACATAGATAAAATGATGTAGATTATATCCAACGGTTTTATTTTGATTTTTAAGTTTTAAATTTTGAGTTATTAAAGTTTTTAAAAATGAAGGCATAGTGGAGGCACAAAAAATAGAGGCATTTGAACCCTCCTCTATTATATTTTTATTTTTTAATTTTAATTAGTCAAAATATGATAAAACACAAATGCGAAAATAAAATTGTTAGATATAATTTATATTATTTTATAACCACAGGTTAAGGATTATGATATTTCAACTATATTTTGACAGATATCAAAAGGTTATAATAATACATGCCTAAATTTTTAATGTTAATTTTTTAACTTATTAATTCATAAAAGTAAAATCGAAAAGTGATAATTTTTTATGTGTATGTAGTGAAGTAGTAAAGATTCTATTTATTGATATAATTTGACATATAAGTTTAGTTTTGTTATTACAAAATTAAAAAGTAAAGACCCAAAAAAATAATAATTAAACCATTTAAATCCTCAAAATATCACATTACCCTATAAGGAAAGCAAATTAAATCTTTGAACAACTGATTAACTGCCTGAACTTGCACAGAAAACCTTACAGTTCACACATGCCTCTTAAACCCAACAAAAACCCAACAAAATCCAAAATCCAAAACCTTACAGTTCACACATGCCTCTTATTCCATCAATTGCCTCTTAAACCCAACAAAATCCAAAATCCAAAAACACATAAATTACCCTTTTAATTAGTTACACAACTCCCGTGCGAACCCCACGCGAGAGTTTGCCACATCAATCACTACCCTCGTGTTCTGTTGTTGCAAATTTGCTATCACATTGACCACCTGATTGATATTTGCTGGTGCCTCAGCCATTGCCAGGCATGCAAGTGGAGTAGCACTGCTGTGTATCAGAGAATTTTCCATTGGCAAGGTCAGATCCAGAGCATCCATGTGCAGAGTAATGCTTGGTGCTTGTGCCACATCATTAGTACTGAAGCAAGTGTCGAATGCACCGAGTGATGAGTACCCATTTGGCGCGCTAACCTGGCGCCTGAACTCATCACGCAGTGCCGCATAAACCGGTGCGGTGAACCGAGTTATGACCGTACCAGAGTCGACCACAGTTCCTTGTCCAACCAAAGTGTCAAAATTGAATGAATTTGGTGGAACCTTTACGTTAACCTTACCGACACTTATACCAGTCAAGTTAACATAGTATAGTGATGGCCGGTGTGGGTTTTTAAGCAATGGGGTGTAGCGAATGCTCTTCGGTTGACCGACAGGTCCAAGCCGAAGGGAGCCTGAGAAATAGTAAGATTTGTAGCTTGGAAGACAGTAAGAAAAAACCCCACCATACATGTTTCCAGTTTGGGAAAGTAGAGACATGGGTCCACGGCCGAGGCCGAGAAGGCCTTGTTTAGGTAGGTTAGCAGTGTTGCCGGTGAAAGAGTTGACACAACCAAAGGCAAAGTTTGGAATGGCATCCTGCGCTAGCTGCAGGGTTTCTTGAGCAAGAGCAGCAGTGAAGCTTGAATCGCCAACTGATTGCATGTACGAACAAGGAGTTGTTGTGGCCGTGTTTGGATCAGAGCACGGTGCGCCGGTGAACAGAGGACACCATGTTGAGGCACACTGGAGGGATGAATAGGAAGTCGAGTTGGAAGGAAGGAAAAGGGTTGAGGAAGGACAGTCACTGCATGGGCTGCATGGAACCCACGCAGCATCAGAACTGGTGTCGAGAGAGAGGAGAAGAGGCTGGGCCGGGGAGCCGAGAGAGGCACGGACAACATAAGAGGGGGTGTTTAGCATTTGTTGGCCAGAACCGAGAGGGATGTTGTGGTAAGGACTGGTTTTTTGAGAGAGGAGAAGGGAGAGGCGGGATGAGTCAGAGCGGGCGAGGAAGAGAGCAGAGTCGAGAGGAGAAGAGGGGAGGCGGCGGTTTACATGGTGAATCGGGAGGTCAGTTGCAAATGTGGAGGTGGAGGAGAGGAGGAAGAGGAGAGGGAGAAGGAGAGAGAGAGGGGAGGCCATTTTGGGGTTTGTGGTGAGAATGACAATGGATAGGTGATATATATATAGGTGAATGTATTTATGATATTCTGAATTCTGATGGTGTTCTTATAACATTTTTTAAGTTCTCCAGTGCTGTATACTGATGCCTACATCTGCCTTTTCAATTTCTATGCATTCGTCCATTCTCCTCCCTTAATCAAGGGTTCTGTTGGGTAATTTATCAATAAGATTTCTTATTGCATATTTAACTATTTTGACGTACAGACAGATTAAGCAACATATGGGAACCAATTTGGGTCTAATTCCCATCAGACTCAAAGTGACTCAAAGTGAGTTTGATGGATTTAATGACCATCCGATCTATTTTAAGATTCGCGCCCGCAATTTTCGCATCTATTTTAAAATTTATGCGCACGATTAAAGTGGATCAGATGGTCTCTAAACTCATCGGATTCAAATTTGAATCCGAGGGGCATCGGACCCAAGCTGTTCTCCAACATATGACATGCATGCTCGCGTGAATGTCAAAGGGATTGAGATCAAATTCAGTCTGATATTTGATCAGACCAATTCAGTATGTATTAAATTTCGTGCGTACTTAATTTGTCTACATAAAAAATTGTTTGTGTGAATCTTAATGGCGATTGGACGGCCCATTTGATCTGATATCAAATCGAATTTGATTGGATACTAATCAAACCGTCCCGGTTCCAATGTTAAGAGGTATTATTTGTTCAATTTGGTGCAAAGAGTCTTATAATTTTCGAATTCTGACCGGGTGGAATTGAAATATGCTGAAATCTATCATTTGTGAACAGTGTTTTTGAAATACCTAAAATTTTGAATTTACCTGTTCAACTTTTTTTATCACGTATTTCGAAACAGTTAATTTTTCTGCATTCAATTCAGAAAAGCAAGAATTCACCCGGAAGAATTTCAGGAGATTCGTTTCCGACCAGGTGGTACGACAGGAGAGGAATCAGAGAGTTCACGGGCAGCAATTCTGTCACACCGCATGTCGCGTCCACATTATCCCGTTCCATCTGTATCTCTCTGTTTTTCTTTGTTCTTTGGCATGAAAAAAATAAAAAAATTCTGTCGTTTTGTTTTTTATTTATATATAAAAGGTAATAAAAAATAATGGTATAATGTAGCATGTATACACCGACATTTTTATTAATATTCAAAGTTAATTACAAATTAATTATTATACCCACGATTCTCGACTTTTGTAAAAAATGTTCAAACCAGCTATTTTATGGCCGGTTTTTTTTTTTTAAAGACACTATGAAGAGCAAGATAATAAAATCTAACACTGAAAATTTAAATTTTTTGTTTAAATTATTTGTTAGATTACTTCTTTTGATTTATAATTAGTATATTTGTACTAAAATACATTATATTACTTGAAATTATGTTGAATTACATTATATTACATTAAATTACGCTAAATTATGTTAAATTACTGTCAAATACGATAAATTCCAGTAAATTACTGTGTGTCTTTATAATGATATATAATGAGAAACTATTTTTTGTTTCTCTTTTATCTTCATAGTTATAATTAGAAACTATTTTTTTTAAGAGACACTATGAAGAGCAAGATAATGAAATCTAACACTGAAAAGTTGAATTTTTTGTTTAAATTATTTGTTAGATTACTTCTTTTGATGTATATAGCACATTTATACTAAAATACACTAAATTACTTGAAATTATGTTAAATTACATTATATTACGTTAAATCACGCTAAATCACGTTAAATTACATTACATTACCCTAAAATACGGTAAATTACATATGAATAGGGACGATATCTTCACTGAAAAGACGAAAAACGACAACGAAACTTCAAATGGCCATAAAACGGCGCTCGAGTGTCCGATTTCAGCAAATGACAACTTTTCAGAAAGCTTGCGAAAATACGCATGCTTCAGTGCTACGATGCCGGATTTTAGAATTCAAAATTGCCAAAAAAACTAAGGGAAGAGAATCAACACTTGAGTTGAAGTTTCTGATTAAGATTTTCATTTCTATTATTCAATCTAAGTAGCTCAGTAAATTAGTTACATAATGAGCTTGTAGAATATCATTTTTTACTATTTTTGGAATTTTTTTACTATGTTGTATGATTCATGAAAGATGACACAAAATCGGTCTACTTTAGCGTAATTTTGCGTAGTTTAGCATAATTTACCGCATTTTTATCAATTAGCGAAGTTATTGTAATTAGCGTAATTTAACATAATTTAGTGTAATTCAACATATTTATTGTAATATAGTGTAATTCAACATAATTTCAAGTAATCTAGTGTATTTTAGTATAAATATGCTAATTACAAATCAAAAGAAGTAATATAACAAAAAAAATTAAACAAAAAATTTGAATTTTCAGTGTTAGATTTCATTATCTTGCTTGTCGCTAAAAAAAAAAGAGAAAAACGGCCATTTTATGACCGGTTTGGATATTTTTGACAAAAGTCGAGAATCGTGGGTATAATAATTAATTTGTAATTAACTTTGGATATTAATAAAATGTCGGTGTATACAGGATTGTGGTTCGGAATAAAAAGATAAAATTGTTGATGTCAATATTACCACGAATTTTATTATTTAAAAAATATAAAATTGAAGACCAATGGCATTATTAATACAGTTAGATAAATATATTACGTTTTAAAAATGGTAAAATAAAAATATTGCTACTATATTGTCTATATGAGCGCTTCAAAGTTTAGACAAAAAAAAATTCAGTTTCGAGAGCTAGCCTTTATTAGTAGCAAAAACATATGTTCATCAGGAAAATTACATATTTAAAATTAAGATAATTTTTTTTGTAACAAGAATATTAAATAATTAGATGACTTGACTTTTAATTTTATTAAAATAATAAAAGAATATTTCAATCTCAGTTATAGGCTTTAGCCCAGTACTCCGAGGAGTCCGTATCCTCCCATGTATCTGAGGTGCAATTTATATAGATGAACGGTTCAAATTAATTTCAGCCGAATTAAATTCAATCCGGTGGTTATGGAAATTATAGGGGATTTATTTTGAGATTCATGCCATGTTAAAAGAATGGTCTAAATTTATTAATTGCACCTCAGATACCTGGGAGGATACAAACTCGTAGTTGATAGGGTCATGTACTAAAAGCTCCATAAAACTACTATGAGCTTAGTACTAAGCTCAGGTAACAAGCCCAAGAAGCATACCGGTTCAAATGGTCCATACGTGGCTCTAATCAACTCGCCAGCCCACGAGATAAGCCTGTTCGAGTCGTCCGTACGAAAAAAGGCCCAGAGGAGTGTCGGTACGAGACCCAAACCGACCCATAGGCCTATAAATACTCCGAAAAGCAATGAGATCGAGACCACAACTCAGAAATGCTCGGTACATAAATGATATAGTTACGTACCTATTTGATCTACGCTCGGTTCTCACTCGGACACGTAATAAATACACACCTACCCGCACAGACTAATCCCTCTCGAATCAGGACGTACTTAGATTTATTGCGACTTAATCTCCCCAGAGATAGGCCGTATCAGTAGTAGTCCGAGTAAGTATCCTCAATTTTCGGACGGTGCTTTGGAAACGCCGGGAAAATATAGACAAAGCGTCGGTAAAGACCTTTTCCGACACTTGTATCTGCGGCATTTAGAGAAGCGCCGGAAAGGTCAATGGTGGCGTTTATATAGACTTTTAGTGGCATTTTTAAATGCCGGTAAAGGTATATTTTCTTGCAGTGACTTGCGAAAATCTCAGCCGAACGATTTTTTTGTTTAAGATCTGAGTAGGATGTACAAGGAATCTTTAAGATTTTACGCCACATTGAAATGAAAGGTTCGGATCTCATTCTAACGGGTTAGGTACCTGATGGGTTCTGAATTCTATAATTAGCTCGGCCATTGGCCATTTATTTCCTCCAGAATTGTTGCAACGAGGCTGTCCAAATCCTCTCCGTTGTATCTGGGTCGGTGGTTATGAGAAACAACTTTTTGAAGATTTCATACTTCCTTTTCTGCCGTTAGAAATTAGAACTATGCTGTTGGTATTTCTCAAATTAAATAAAATAAATAAATTTCCTTTTTTATTTCCTTTTTTGCATCTCCTCTAAAAAACAAATTACTAAAAAAAGATAGTTTTTTTTACAATAAAAAGTATAATTTTTCTTTTAAATTTTTTTATTTTTTTACTTATTATAGTTTTGTCCTCCTATTTTATTTGATAGTTACAAAATTTATATTATATTTTAATTATTCAAAACATCTGTGTCAATAGTTACAAAAGTAAAAAAAAAAAATTTATCTACTGAAATAATTGAAATACTTTGAAACTGACAAATAAAATTATAAATTATTTTTTATCAAAATTATTTAAGTAATTAATTGTCAGTTACTTCCAAAAATAAATAGAGATTTCTTGTGTACGAAAGGTATTATCATAACCCTGTTTAACACCCAATTTAAAAAAGCCGGAACGTAGATAGAAACTTTTGCACATCATCCGGTCGATCTTTTCTTTTCTTTTTTTCTTTTTCTTTTTTTTGTTTTTTCAAGTACGAACAGAAAACCAGGACTCACGGGTTGCCTGTTTTTACGAAGAATGCCGCTTAGACCCCTAATGCCAATCTGGTCATCTGGAAGACAAAACTAATAATGCAGGGTAATATTACACATTTACCTCCAGATATGTCAATTTTACATAAAGAGTCTCAACTGATCATTTTCTCCATCTCTTGTGTCCCTAATGTCAAGTCAACATTCAACAATGGATAGCATATATAATGTTAAATCAGCAGCTTGGAGTGCCTTGGACACACAATAGATAAATCCCGATGAAAATTAATTGAATGCTACATAAATATGTCTGTATGCGTGTATTATGTTTATATCCGAATTAGCTAACAATAAAAAAATAAAGATATTTCTAAAAACATGAAAATTGATAGCTCTGGAGAGTAGAGTTCAAAATTATAGATAAATTGAATTCAAGCCAATTTCCAAAAAACACAACATAAATATCTTATATTTTTGAAGATCTAATTTGTCAAGATAAGCTATGGACTAATCTATAGATACTTCTCTTTTACAATAGTTTAATTTATGTTCTTGTCTCTCTCTCCACCGGACTGGACTTGCATGTCTGTCCCTCTTTCTCCCCAAATCCTTGTCATTACCCATTTAAAGTGTTTTCATTAAGACAAAATTAAATTCTGATAATTCTTTCTGAAGCTTATTTTCTAAGTGTTGTGCAAATAATTCATGACACGGCGGCACAATTTACTACCTCATGACCATCAAAGTCCAAATTAGAGAAGTGATAGGGTAAAAATAAGTAGTGGTTTTTCATATCACTTAACCTAAAAATTGTTAAATATTGAATTACAAATGTTTAAAATAGGTCGAATCAGATTACTTTTGTCATTTTCACTTGATTTTGTAGAATTGCATATTTCTGATGTCTTTAGGACTAAAACAGACATAAAACGAAGTATTCTGGACACACAGGCCTCAACCATACGGTTGCCCATCCATCCGCATGCAAGTGGAAGTCACCAAATGCGTAGAAGGTGCACTACAACAGAGAAAAATAGCACATCGCAAGAATTCCATGCGGATGTATGTCCAACCGCATGCAACACCCCTCAGCCACATGCGATAACTGAAGCAACAGTTACAACAGTAAACTTGGCAGTCAAGTTCCACTAAGCTCACTAATACATGATGGACGAATCACAATTCATCTCTCTATCTTGAGAGGGATAGATATCTTAGTAGACTATAAATAGGCTAGATCTAGGGTTTACTAAGAGAGCCGATTAGAAATATCATAAAAACTCCATTAGAGTTAGGGTTAGAAGAAGGCCAAGAGATAGAGACGGGGTGTTGAAGATCAAGAGAGACTCTAGGTGTATTCCTTCCATCTCTCTTATTTACTGCTTTATCATGTCTCTTGTATTTGCTTTAATTGTTGATACCGCCATGAGAGGCTAAACAACACCTTTCTATGATGATGGCTTATAATCTTAAATTCTTATGAGTTTAATCTAGTAGTTTCATTTTATTTATCTTATGTGCTTGATCTGAATTCTATTGCACTTTTATTCTTTGTATTTCTATCTTAATTTGGTGCGTGCTAACCTCGTCCGTATAGTGATGGCCACACCACACACCATAGTGTTTAGGCGTATAAGGTTGACCTATTAGGATTAGAATACAATTATCTAGATCCAATAAGGGAGATAGACGTAAATGTTAATTTTTTGCGATCTGATCTCAGTTTAGAAACCTATTAGTTTATAGATATGCAGACTAACGTCGCGTTCTATAGATTACTAGTGGGATAATCTCGGTTATTTCAACTACGGAATGTAATAAGGAAGGACATAACTGTGAACTTAAATTCTTCTAGTATTGATAATGGAGACTTATCATTGATTTCTATGCAATTGATTAGGATAAAGTCTGAATCCCAACCCCTTACCAGTCATTTTTGATTAGGGTGTTGTAACACGACAGTGAGCAGTACTAATACATGATTAACAACCCTCATATTTGCATTTGATACCAGTTCAGGTATTGCACACGGTTCTGATCAAATCGCATGCGACATCCGATTGGAGTTAGAAACTATAATTGACAGGTTTAGCACTCGCATGCAGTTGGTGACAATATCGCATACAATTGTTTTTCAACCAGAAACTAGATTAAACGAGTAAGAATGATAGAAAGGCTAATCCCTAGAAGGTCTTCTTCTGTACACATAGCCTTTACTTTAATACTAATTATCTCGATAACACAACTTATCTAAACAATCAACTAAACATAGACTTGATTATTATTAGATCTTTAATACACTATTTATGTGGACCGACACCTCGATCTATATTATACGGTAGATTACTATGTTTGTGAATTATTCGTAAAGTAGACAATTAGGGTTATAAATATTATTAGCTCTGATTTTGACCCATAAAAAAACAATAAAAATAATTATAAAGAAAAAAATCTGAAATGGCCTTTGAACTATTGTGATTAGTTTAATAGAATTTGTATCCTCTGCATTAACTCAAATTTTGAGTTAATGCAGAATAAATTTGGACCGTTCAATCTGTGTTGGCACGAATTTTAAAGGGGCCTGTGCATTCCACTTTGGACCGGATTGGCCCGAATCCTAATCGGACGGCCGAGATGTATTAACTCAAAGTTTGAGTTAGTGCAGAGGATACGGATTCAGTTCAATAGGCCCATCAACTTTTATTTGGTTAATTTGCCCCTCTAAATTACGATAAGAGCATGTGGATCCTGATAAATATTCGACATGATGATCTGAACCGAGTTGGTGTGATACTAGGATGTTGGCAGTCGCAATTTCCAACAAATTATTTGGTAATGCCTTTCACGATAAGGAAGCCGACTAAGGACTTGTACTTCCCGTTAATACAAAGATTTGAAACAAAACTTGAGGGTTGGAAAGGGAAATTGATATAATTCGGTTCTCTCTTTTATTCCAATTTAATTTTATGGCTTGCTTTGGTATTGCGTAGAATGGATCTAATAAGAAGGTTCTTTGTTTTTTTGGGAAAAAATGAGGATAACAAATCAGGAATTTCGTTAATTAATTGGGATGCGGTTTTCTTGCCGAGAGAGTGGGGCGGGATGTATCCAACTTGCATACAGTGTATTAAAATTCGGTTTATTCGGCCGTATATTCGTATTCGGTTGTAATCCGAATAGAAAATTTGTATTCGATCTAATATTGGTTCTGAATATTCGGTCTAATATTCGGTTCCGAATATATACGGTTCTGAATTTATGTGGCTATGCTGCTTGTTTTTTGGCTATGCTGCTTGTTTTCTGTTATGCTGCTGTTTATTAATATAAATTTTTATTTTAAAATCCGCATATATATATCCGAATAAAAATTCGTATATTCGACCGTATACCGTATATTCGATATTTTGGTGGCCTTCCGAATACCGTATATAAACCGAATATTAAAACACTGCTTGCATATGAGGATATATCTTTGCTACTTTGATGGTGGTGGCGGGGGTACACACAAACTAACAAGTTGTGGACCACTACTATTTCTGTTTTGAAACTAACAAGGAGCAGGGAACCGGGCCCAATGTTTTGGAGGCAGGCCGGATCCTTCTTCTGGAGAAGTTTGATGTCCTTAAAACCGATTGTTATTTGGTCTACAACTAGGAGAATGGATCAAGGGAGAGGATTTTGTATTGGTTTGATGCATGGAACGGTTCACCACTAGCCAGCAGAGGTTTGAATTCGGCATCTAACTTGACTCATGCTTCTTTGATGGAGGGGTACAGACAGCTAGTCACTCACAAGTCAGGTTCGCCAAAGATGCAATTCACAAGCGCTGTTAATCAGCTGCTTTGGTGAGGGCAAACAAATGGACAATACTCGGCCAAATTCATCTATGCAGTGCTAATAGGCGGGGGGAAATATTATGGTCTTTCAAAAGTATATGGAGACTCAAGGTTACCTCCGTCAGTTCGTATATTTTTTTCTACTCCTCAAGAATAGATTGCTGATTGCTCATACATTAGTTGATGATTACAAGAGGTTTTAATTGTCAAGGGCGTTGTGAAACATGTGGTTCTGAAGAAGTTGAGTCCGGGATGTATTTATTCTTTGGCACAGAAGCTACACGGTTATGGGATAGGATGGTTTTTACTTTGGGTGTGCATATTATGTAAAGAGAAGATACGGTGCAATCATCATGGATGACTTAAAGATTAAGGGCTACAAGATCGGGGATGTCCAACGAACAATGGGCTGTGTTTTTCGCTTCAACGTGCTGGAATATATAGAAACAACACAACAAGAAATTGTTCGAACAAAAGCAAATATTGATACATATTCTGCAAGAAGTCACGGTTCAGGATGCTAAGTTGTGGATGCAATTCTGCTAAGAGGATTAGGGATTCTTTTTACTGTTGTATTGGGCACTGATGCTCTGATGTATTTTTCATTTTTTTTTTGCTACCCCCTGACAGCCTGTCAGTATTTAAAAAAAAAAAATCTGATATTGAAACAAAGTAATGTAGTTGAAGGCTAGATTAACTTCATTTGTTGCTACAAGGTTAGCTAAGATGAGAATTCATTCTCATTTCCCATAGAAGTATGCACTTCATCTGGGTTACAAGGTAGCCAAGATAAGAATACAACTCATTCCCCATCCATCCCACCTTGTTTCTTACTATTTCATGTAGCCTAAATAATTGGTACCAACTTCAGAGGATGTATATCAATCCAATCAATGCCACGAAGTCACACTAGGCCGCACTTTTGAATAGATGCAGTTGGAGCTAGATTAAATCATTATTTTTTTACTTTCTTCTGTTACACTAAGTCTTCAAAAAGTTGAAATGGGAAAAATAAAGGACCGGATGAATTAATAGGATCCAAATCTGCTGAAATTTCAGCCATGATCAGTGTTTTTGAAATTCTTGAAATTCACAATTCAGCCGTTTAACTGTTTCGAGATACGTGCACAAAAAAACTAACTGTTTCGAAATACGTGCACAGAAAAAGTTGAACGGTTGGATTCGGAATTTCAGGAATTCCAAGAACACTGTTCATGTGTTTTGGATTTCAACAGATCCGATTCCGAATTAATAAGCATACTGTACTTTTTAAAACATCCTTCCAACAATAAGTATGCTTGCTAGCTGTTAAAATATATATTTTAAGTGCCAAAATCAAAAGAATAATAAAATGGGTTCGAAATTGAGGATGTATAAATCAACAAATGAAGCAAACAAAAGTTAGATGGCCTAATTCAATCAGAATCTGGATCCCAAAAGTAACCCAAAGTTTTGAGTTTAGATTCAGATAGTCCAATCAAAATCCGCTAAAATATGAAATAAACTCTGTCAGTTCCAACCTAGACCAAATTGGTCCAGATTCTGATTGGACAGCCCCGATCCAAACTCAAACTTTGAGTTACTTTAGGGATCCAGACCCATTGAGCCAACTACAATAGTCCAAGGGCCATTTTCATTTTCAGACTTTTCTCAATTATAAATGGATAATGTAGCCTGGACCTGGACTTTGTGAACCAACTTTAATTGTTCTGGACCAAGCTTTGAATGGGTGAAGAATATTCATTTGATGAAATGAACTAGCAATAATCAGATGGATCGATTAAATGACAACTCTAGATTCTGGAAGCAGTTATGATCCAGTTCATGTCACCTTTGTCATCTAGTTCAGAAGCAAAAGCATACCAGTGCAAACAGCCAGGTCAGATAATCAATTTGAGAAAGTAAAAACAAGCATACAACCAAAAAATAACCCGAAGTAAAATCCTTTTATGAATAATCCATATCCAGGTCTAAATACTATCACATTGCACCAAACAAAGCCAACTCGGAGTTGCTACCAAAAATTCATTTCACATATAAAGGTCCATACTATTAGCCAGTGATAACAGAAAAATTCTGAATGCTACATTGCTTGAAGTGAAGTAAAGAGTGCTAATTTCCCTCGTATTTTGGATCAGCCATCACGTAATGATATGCAATCACCAAGACAAATATAAAGATGCCGAGGAAATTTGAAAAGAACCCCAAATCCTGATCGTCAAACATCTGAAATTAGAAACAGTAATGACTAAATTTAATAGATCCAAGAAAGATTATATGGAAATGTTTCAACTAAAAAACGTTCGAGCAAAAAAAGGCAGATTCTAACTTCATATAGGAATTTGCCAAATGCTCCCACACCATTGTAAGATATTGACTAGATCATCCCAGGTAAAACCTAAGTCTATTTCGGATTGAGACGGTCCACATCACCTTTGATTATTGAAATTTCAGATTCGGGGGCTGTTTGGCCATGAGTGATCTCAGTCATCAGATTCGAAATAGATGGTCAAGGTATGTGTGGGACAATCCAAAATCCATACAAATGTATTAAAACATAAGAACCAACATTCCCAAACCTCCCCCCCCCACCCACCCAGAAGGAAGTGTTCATGGATGCAAAAGAGTGCAGTATAATACAATAAAAAATATAACTCTTCCCATTTTCTTTTCCATATTGTCCCTTCCATACAAAATTTAAAAATGTAAAATCAAGATTAGTGCCAGAGTACAAAATAATTCATAAATGAACAGAGATAACCGGCACGAACACAAGGATCCATAATTTCTTAGAAAACTGTAAATTTCGTAGTAGAATCAACGGGATGTGAAACTTATATTGTCATGACCTTACTTAAAATTAAGATTTATAATTAATAGCAGCAGCTTCCAGCAATGAGCAAAAGTGCAAAATATTATTCAAGATACTTTATACTTATATGGCTTATAAAAGACCCCTGGATAGTGGTTCAGGGTTTTGTATACATATTAGCTTAAAAATAAGACCTGAATCTGATTAGAATACATGCATGAAATAAACTAGGGAAAAATATTTTTCTAATGAGGGGAAAATGACTTCTTTTTCTCAAATTCCCTCCATTCTTTTATTTTTCTAATCCTCCATCCAAACCAGATCTCCAACCCTTTTATCTCAATTTTCATCAAGCGTTCTATAGTTTAACAATAACTCCGTTCTGTGTTCTAAATTAGGCTATTTTTTTCTCTCGACTCAACTTGATCTATGCCGATTCAAAAACTACCATCAATAAAATCGTAGTTTCAAGCTAAAACGAAATCGAGCTGATAGATATACAAATGCATCGCCATGGAAAATGAATAAGTTACCTTGTCAGATCTGAAGCTGAAAAAAGAGTGCGAGCGCGAAAAGAGAGACTCGAGATGAGACCGAAGAAAATCGGGAGAGAGAGAAGGGGCACAATCTCTGAAGGAGATTAATTCAGGGGCAGTGAGGCCAGTGACCAAGGTGTTATTACATCAAAGCCCATTTCCGATGTAATTTTCTCTTTAAAGACCATAAAGTTTTATTTTACAAGAAGGCCCATATAGTTTAAGCAGCTTCAGCCCAGAATTTCTGGGCCAGAAATATTTGATAACTGGGCCTGATTACGAAGGAAAGGTAGGTATGTTTAGTCGAACGCAGGATGGGATCAAAGCAGACGACTCAGTCTCATTCTACACGGTCAGTTATTGCACTGGATCTGAATTCCATTTAGGCTCTTCTCTAGTCGAGAGATTTAGTAGACATGATGAGGTTCATCACTTGATTGAGATGGATTGGCCAGTTCTTTGCCCTTGGCCTTCTTCCTTGCTCACCAGGGTCAGCTTCATCCTCTGCTGCAGCTAAGGGTGCGAAGGAATTGTTAATTTCAAGGGTTGGAGTAGGAAGGAGAGGAGCAGGAGATGGTAGGATGAATGGTAATGGCTGAGGGCCTGAGGCACACCGTACAGCTGGCACAACAGGTGATGGCATTACTGGTACTGGTACAGATACCAAAGAGAGTAAATCAGATTAATCTTTCAGCACATGCATCAGCAACCTTTCATTCAAATTTGATCGCAGCCAAGAAAACAACATCCACATCATAAGTACTAACAAAATAAGACAAGAGTGTCTCAAATCATAACCAGTAGACAAAAAAATTCAAATGATACCACACTAATTTCCAGATTTACATTGACTAACATAAGTCATACTAAATTTCATGTGCGGGTTGATATAATCCCACATCTCCCCAAAAACAGAAAACCCTCTCATAAAATAGAAGAAACTAACCCTAATTCTTCCTCTAATCTATATTAATAAAACCATGTTAAAACCAAACCACAGCAGTTTACCAAATACCAAAAACATCCTCCCCAGCCGCATCCACATCCACTTCTATGTTGAACCCAATTCCATCGGTGTGATTACCACCTCCAGTATCATCTCCCATCAGATCAGAAATCGTAGCCTCCTCATTCACATCAATTCCTCTAAAAACCTCTGCGTCTTCTTCTTCTAGAGCTCCTCCGTTGCTGACAGCTCCCTTCCACGCTAGCACCTTCTTCCTAGAGGTGGTTTTCTGGGGAGCTGGATTGACCGGTTGAAGGTCCACACGGGTGGAGGGGTGGTCGTTGGACGGCCTGAGTGGGGCCCAGTTGGTAGGGGGAGTGGGGCCCTGGGGAAAACCCAAGGGGAAGAAGCCCCATGTGCAGTAGTACATCTCAGTGCCAGGGACGACTGGAGGAGGAGAAGACAGTTCGACGGCGACGAATGGGCGGCGACAGCTGGGGCACCGGAGCTTGAGGTTGAGGTACTCGCGACCGTACTGGTGCACGTGGCAGCACGCGGGACAAGAGGTCCAGAATCCCGGATCCGATTGTCGGCTCATCGCGAGGTTAGGGTTACCACCGGTGACCCCTTTTACGAGGAGGGGTTTGTTTAGAACGTGAAAGAGACGAGATTGTGGCGAGGCTGTCGCGGGATCCGGTTTTAACTAGAGAATAGATTTGGAAGTAAAATTTGGGGAAAATGAGGAAAAATATTGATTGAACGGATTCACCGCTCCTCTCTTGATTAACACAGTATTATACTATTATCTAAATATTTTAATATATAAGATAATTTTATTTTTAATAATTATTATTTTTAAAAACAGCTTTCCTCTCATGTATTATCAAAAAAAGAAAATTCCCTAATATGTGTTTCTCTCACATACATTATATGTATTATATGATTATTTTTCCTTAAAAGTTAGATTTATAAAGTAAATCAATATTTTGTATTTGTTATTTATATTTTGCTTTTTAAGATTTTTAAAGCAATTACAAGAACAAAAAATGTTATTATATTATGATGATCTATCAACATTGTATATATTGATTTATTTTATCAAGCTCCACAAATTTTATTGACAATCTACATTATAAAAAATTGTTTTTACAAGTAACATTTAATCTTTATTTTGACAATTAACAATAAATTTAATTACATTAGTTCTAACTTCTAAGCATTCAAAAAAGTTACATTAGCTCTAAAACAAATATATGAACTCCATGTAAGTAAACAAAAGTTATAATGACGTCATATTTACTTTATTTGAATTACTACATGCTATTGTGCAAGTTTCATAATTAAAATCCAATATATTGTTCTAGGTGTATCTTGTTTGAATTTTCCGTATTACTTGACCGGTTCCTTTAATACAATGCACTAATACGGGATATTCCGTGTTTATTAAATCGGTTCGGTTAAAACGAATTTAAATAGTCAAATTAAATTTTTATTCGGTTTTCAAAAATTCAACCAAACTAAACTTGTCAATCAAATAACAACCGAATGAAAATAACCAAAAGTAAATTTCAATTGCTTGATTTAACCTAAATAAAAAGAGATTAAATACTAAATGATCGAATCTCAATACATACACAAATACATTTAATAATCATATATAAAAAAAATATAAATTACATATGTGTCTAAACTCAATCAAATATAAAAAATGGAAGTAATTCAAAAATATAAACCAAACCAATTACATTTAATAATCATAAAAATAAATGAATTATATATAAACAACCAAACCATATAGAGTTCGGTTGGTTCGTTTTATTCAATTTTAAAAAAATTTAACCAAATCAAATATACAAAACTGAAGTAATTCAAAAATTCAATCGAACTAATTCATTACTTTTAAGTCTCAAATGAATTCGCTTTCATTCCTTGGATAATGTAGTTATAAAATTATGGAATTGCATTACCCATAGGCCATATTTGTACTTACATTATCGTGTAGTGGTCCACAATTTAATTGGTATTTGTTTTAGGTGAATTTTATACCGGCATTGAATTAGAAAATTTAAATAGGGGTGGCTAAATTATAAAATACATAATATGTTAAAAGGTTGAGTTTGATCATAAGATATTGAGCCCAAGACCTTACAAACACTAAGTAAAATTCTAATCACTAGACTACAAATACACGTTAATTTGTCATTTTATGAGGGAGGTCAAATTATATAAAAAACATTAAACAAACGAAAATTTAAGATGACTAAGTTTTAGATCCGTCCATAATTTTATAGGTTCACATACTGAAACTAAATAGATAACAGTAATGCATCTTTTAATCTGATGAAAATTGATAACAGTAATGCATCTTTCACAAATTTATCAAAGCCTCATCTTCAGAGCTCAGAAAAAATAAAATTAACCATAGTTCAATACTTGTCCATTGCAGTAATGTATCAAATAAAAGTTAACAAATTTTACTGCTCATCACAATACCATTTCTACTTTCTCTCTTCTATTATCAAAGTTAATAACAATGCATAATAGAATTTAGGCCAAAATAGAAGTGCTTTAAATAATACTAAATTAGATGTTAAGAGAACATATTTCTAAAAATAACATCCTCCGAAAAAACCATCCATCTTCTGAATGAATATTTAATGAATTTCTAAAAATAAAAAATTCTTTTACATTCCCCTCATAAACCCTTCCGCAATTAGAAGGATCCGTATTCTCCCAGGTACCTGACTCAAGCAAATTGAAACGGACGGTCCAGATTAATCCGATCTGGGCCAAACTCAATCCGGTGCCTATAGAGACTGTAGGGAGTCTGTTTTGAAATTCGTGTCATGTTAAAAGAACCGTCCGATCATAATTTGCTTGAGTCAGGTACCCTGTGATGTGAATTCCAATTAGAAAGCCAAATCTGCCGTCTAAGAAATGGATCCATTATATATCCCAAAGTAGTCGGTTTTAACTTTGAAATAGAGAAGGAATAACATAAAAATGCCCTTCCTCTTTCTTCTCTCTCATCGAAACGCTATAAGGAGAACCCTCAATAAACCTCCATTCAACTCTGGTTTGTTTCTAAGCCCCTTCAGTACACCATGCCGAGAAGAAAGATTGAGATAAAAAAGATCGAGGATAAAGCGGCGAAGCAAGTGACGTTCTCTAAGCGGCGCAAGGGGCTTTTTAAGAAGGCGAAAGAACTCTCGATAATGTGCGGAGCTGAGGTGGGGGTTATCGCGATCTCAGATACTAATAAGCTTTACACGTCTGAGGAGAACGAGAACCCCACAAGGTACATTTTTTATATACTATTTCTGATATTTTAGGCTTACTGGGTAAAGTTGTTTTTTTACCTATACGATGTGAGTTTGTTTTAATCATCCAATTGCATTTCTTAACGTGGTGTTTTAGTCTGATTTTGTTTATTTTGCTCTGTGCTATCCTCATTTTGAGGTTTTGATCTGTGTTGTCTTCTCTCGGCGGGCTTATCTTAATATAGATGTGCGTTTTGAGAAGTAAAAAGGATAAATGTCAATTTTCTGAAGGATTGATCTTTTCTTGATGTTTTTTTTTTTTTTAAGTGAAATCAGGGATATATTATATGGTTATCTCTAGGATCAATGGCATATAATATCTTGATGTTTCTTGAATATTAATTTTCTATATTTGATTGACCATGTTCTACATTGAAACTTTTATATTTATGATCTCAGTTTTGATGAATTGCCTTTGTATCTGTATAATAGTTAGCAAATCCTTTACTTTGTCAAAAAAAAAAAAAAATAAACCTACAACATTATTCAATTCAGCGACTAATAATCATGTCTGTTATTTCTCATGAAGTATTGATGAGATCATTGAAAGGTGGGAAGCTGATCAGGCTCCAGAGGACCCTCTTGATTTATTAGATGTATGAGGATATTTCTTTCTTCTATTTAATTTTGCACATTTTGGAAGTTAGACATACCTTGGATCATGTGTATGGCGCCTAGTTTGGACTAGTACCATAACTGACTCAACGGATTTAAATTTTATTTTTTGGTGTTTTTCTTACTTTTATTTAAGGTCACACATTACAATTAATGATTATAAATATTAATAGTATGCTGGTTGTACTTGTGTTTAGCCTCACAAAATGCTAGGTGTGTGATAGATTTATTTCAAAGGCAAATAAAAATGTACAATAAAAGATTTGTTGAAAAAAAACTGAGAAAAGTTTGAACTCATTATTATTGCTAATGTTGTCTTGTTTTGTAGGTTGAGGAGGAAGTTCAGAGATTAAGAATAAAATGTGCTGAAGAAGACTTGATTGTTAGGTATATAATACACCTCCATTGTTTTATGTTCTGGTTATATCATACCTGTGGAGAAGCAATGATCTTTGAAAAAAAACAACAAAATGGCAATTTTCCTGATAATTCTTATAGCCAAATGCAGGGCAAAAACCTTGGAAATTTATCAATGGAACAGCTTAACCAATTAGAGGAAATGCAACAAAATGCTTTAAAACGTGTGAAAGCAAAAGAGGTATTTATTTAAACAATTGCACTCTGTGCCTGATATTCCTCAGTTTTATTTACAATTTAACTGTAATTTTCAACATTTTCTTTATTTAGAGGGAGTACTACGAAAAGAAAATTGCTGAGCTTCAAAACAAAGTGAGTTATCTATATGAAATTATTTAATTGTAAGTCGTTATGTCTGATTTAAATCACTCGAATACATCTGGTAGTTGTTCACATGACTCCCTAGCACTTGATTATAATCTTTTGTGAAAATAAAATAGACAAAGTTATTATTAGCCGATTAATTTTTATTAGAGAAAAGAAATATATGATGCTTATCAAAACCACAACTAAAATATAAAGTTTGGTGGTGCGGATGCATTGGGTCGGCTCAATGCTACCCAATAATAATATTTTCAAAATAAACATCTGCAGTGCTCCTCAAATTTTGCTACCATGGATCCATTGTTTTTTCATTAATTGAGGCTAAATTAATTTCATTTTATGTTCTTTCCTTTTTACTGGTTGTTTATTCCCAAACCATGCTCCTCAAATTTTGCTACCATGGATCCATTGTTTTTTCATTTATTGAGCCTAAATTAATTTCATTTTATGTTCTTTCCTTTTTACTAGTTGTTTATTCCCAAACCATGCTCCTCAAATTTTGCTACCATGGATCCATTGTTTTTTCATTTATTGAGCCTAAATTAATTTCATTTTATGTTCTTTTCTTTTTACTGGTTGTTTATTCCCAAACCATGCTCAAATTAGGGATGAAGTTAACAAGTACACTCTGTTTTTCCTTGCAATAATTCCTCCTATAGTAACATAGTTTCCACAAATCTATATACAGCTGGCAATAGAGAATGTGGTTCATCAAGAAGGGACGTCGTCCAATTCGGTTGTTAGTCCAAATGAAAATCGTGAGGATGCCCTTGATCTATCTTTGAGGTACTCTTATTTTATTTTTTATAGGGTGCCTATTACTTGTAACAAATTGTGTAGACAGATTTAATTGTGTATTTCTTCAGAATTTTTTTTTTTTTTGAGAAAAAATAAGGGACATGCCCTCATTTGCTTGTAATAGATGAGTTACAAAAGGTTCGGCACTACATGTTGAAAATGCAAAGAATGCTCAAGACATTTGAGCATGAGAAAAACAGAGAAATAAATAACAAAGTAGGAGAAATTGAAAGAAATGGAAAAATTGTAAGATATGTAAGAGTTGTTGAGTGTCCTTTTTAGTAGTATCCTTGTTCTTCGATGTATTTCATCTGGCTCAACATCTCACCAGCCAATTCATGTATGTCTTTTAATTTGTCTCTGAAAATTCTGGAGCACCTCTCCCTCCATGTGTCAATTGCGTTACTAGAACAGTGGTTTTTTTTCCTTCTCTGAGTATGTTTTAGAGATGATCAGATCTGTAGGTAACATGAGTGATGATGACATTGTGATCCTTATAGAAATTCCTTCAGAATTGTATTAGTCCAATCCTGAAACAGAGTTAGTGCAAGATTTAATGAACTAGATGACTAGATGAGAGCTCCTTTATCTTCTTTATTTTTATTTTTATTTTTCATATTTTGCAGGTTGGGGCGTTAAAAGGTTAGCCTAACAATTCATTTAGTTGATAGCGGCGGGGATATTCTTTTCTCATTCGTTATGTAAATACAAGGGAGCACGATAGTCAAAGTTAATCAAAGTACATTTTTGTCTTTCTGTTGTAGAATAGCAATAGAAGAAGAATTTCAGTCCAAAGTCTTTTTTTTTTTGGTGCTCTGGAAATTGAAAGATATGAAATTAGTAAATGGGTTTTTTTTTTTCTCTTTAGAGCAATGACTGATTCTTTTGAGTAAATGGGTTTTTTTATCCCTGTGCTGTGAGAAAGCATAAAGCTCATTATCAGACTGACTTGATGCCATTTGGTTTTTCTTTAATAGATGTCCTGCAATTTGTTAATTAATTTCTTTGATTGTTTACTTTATAACAACCTTTAAAAAAAATTTGGGTATCTGATTATTTATACCCCCAAGTAGAAATCAAATTTGTTAATTTGCACCAATCGAATCTAGATTCAGGGTTCAACATAGCTTTCTATATTCTCCACCAGGTTTTCTTATAGTATTCTTGTAGAATAAGTGACGACTACTATTTTTGGTCCCATTTTTTATCACTGAAGATTGTTTAATTGGAATTCAAATCCAGTCCAATACCTGATGAGTCGTCAATTTCATTCTTACACGAATCTCAAAACATACCTCCTATATATCTAAAATAGACACTAAATTCCAATCGCCCAGCTGAAAGTTTATTGGAGCTCATTAGTTGTACTGAGTACGCTAGCTGGGAGGATACAGACTGTTCGGTTACGTTTTTCTGTTCTATTTTGAGGAGGCTCAAATGCCCCATTGCTTCATGCCTCCCAATCAAACTCCAACATCTTTATCTTTAATTTCAAAGTTCAAACAGACAATCCGAACCGCTCAACATGATATCCACATTAAAATTTGATTGAAAACCAAATTTTATATTTTTTGGAAATATTTTATTATTTTTTAAGATAGATACAAAATCATTGTTTTTAGATAGTCCACAATTTTCTGAAAAACTGTGATTTTGTACCTATCTTAAAAAATAGTAAAAAATTTCTAAAAAATATAAAATTTGGTCTCTAGTTATATTTTAACGTGGATATCATGTTGAGTGGTTTGGATCGTTTGTTTGAATTTTGAAATTGAAGATAAAAATGTTATGGCACGATTGGAGAATGAAGCAATGGGACATTTGAGCCCTCCTCTTCTATTTTTTAGAAAGCTTAAAAGTGAAATTTGAGACAATAAAAGTGAACGAATATTGGAAGCGCACTACGAACAAATCTAGGATCTTGAATGAATTATGAATTAATGCGCCTCCATGGTACATTCATATTCAAGAAAAAAGAAAAAAAAAATACAACAAAGAAGGAATGTAAGCTGTGAGGAATTCAAATCTGTTGGGTCATGTTTGGTTATGGAGTAAAATTAATGAGGATATAAGATGTTAGAAAATGTGTCGGGCATACAAGTGGAGTAAGTGTGAGTAAGTTAATCCACTTAAAAATGTGGAGTAAGTTACTCCGGATTAACTCAACCTCTTACTTCATCTTATTCCTCCTATTATACTCCTTATTTGATTACTTAAGTGTGGAGTAAGGAGTTTACTCCACCTCTTACTCGGTTACTCCACAATCAAATATGACCTTAAGAGTAGAACTATACATTTTTTTACTTGCAGTATTGCAAATGTACCCAACAAAAATCAGCTGATTATTAATATAATGGTAAATGGACCCGGTGTGCAGTGTGTGTGTGTGTGTGTGTATAGTGATGATACGGTGCTTTGGGAAGTAAAGAGGGTGTTTTACTTCCCACTCATATCTCTATTTTCAAAGTTCAAATAGTCAATCCGAACTTCTCAACATGATCTTCATATTGAAATGTACTTGGAGACCAAATTTTATATTTTTTTTTAATTTTTACTATATTTTTAGAATTTTTGAAAGATATTGTTTTTCTAAATTTTTTTATTATTATTTTATTTAATGAAAAGATGTGATTTTCAAAAATTCTAAACAAATAGTAAAAAAAAGTAAAAAAATGAAAAATTTGGTCTCCAAGCACATTTTAATATGAATATCATGTTGGAATGTTCGAATCAACTTTTTGAACTTTAGAAATAGAAATATGAGCAGGAAGTAAAACACCCTCTTTACTTCCTAAAGCATGATAGCCTATCTCCCTATATATATAGATATTCCTTTTTTGTTATGAGAATAATAGCGCAGATTACCCACCTGTTTCAACATAAAAGAAACTGTATTACAACAACAACACCTATACAACCCGGTGCAACATGGATACTATCAGAAACCCCTCGCAAAACCTCTACAGCTCAATATCTTTGGAAAATAGTTTAAAACAAACAAGTACAAGCATCACAAATATATAATTACCACAATGAAAACCTTTGATTGCATTCATATTCAATAGTCAGAAAAGATTGCATCTAAGTTTCGGAAAATGTGTGCTGAGCGCAATAGACTAGCATTTAGAGATACTGGGGTTGGTGTTCCTAGGCCTTCAGTTCATAAATATATTTCTATCTCATATCCTACATTGTACTGGTGGCAGGATTTGAAGTTGTACTGAGGAGGGTGGAGCTTGAGGTGTTCGATTTCCGAGATAGTTCTGTGGATTGATATCACAGAGAATAAAAGCTGATTTATATTATCTTGACATTTTGTTATATGTACTATCCCACGGGTTCTTTTTCCAGTTTAGGGCTTGGAGTAGTTTGTGTGGTAATGTAATCTTAGCTTGGGCTGGTCTACCTGTTAAGGGCCAAGACAGTAGGGGGATTTTAGGGTAGAAGCAATCTCCATTTGTAATATGGATTTACTTATAGATTTAAATGCAAGCCGGTTCCAACAGTAAAATCCCCTTTTTCCATTTGTAATATGGATTTACTTATCGATTTAAATGCACCTTTACCACCTTTATCCAAACAAGAATAAAAAATTGGAAAATGGCTAGAGCAACTAAGTAATTTAGTGGGTTATATAACCAACAGTATATTTCTTCAGTTTCACACAATGAGCAAACATTCTTGACTCTTGTCCATTGTATGACACATTTGGAATGAAACCATATGGAGTCCCTCTGTATTCTAACATGGTCCAAGCTAGTCATTAGGCAGAATCTCAGTTACTTATTTCAAACTGACACAGCATTCATCGCCAATACTAAATCAACAAAAAAGCCCATTGAGTAGGGTGCAAACGGATCAGATACAGATCAAATAGTGATAAAACTATATCCATATCTGCTTTTATTTTACGGATACGGATCGGATATTAGACAGATATGTACAAATGCAGAACGGATATCGGATATCCGTAGATATATACATAAATATTTTCATAATATATATTAAACTATATGGTATATATCTACTATTCGGATACGGATAATTATAATTCAAAACCGTATCCATATCCATATCCACACGGATATTCAAGATATTCGTAACTAATTTTTAGATACGAATCCGGATACGGACGGATAATATCCGATCCGTTTGCACCCCTACCATTGAGAGGCCTGTATGGTACACAAGTTGTGCAGTAATCAATCTCAAGAAAATACAGTATCTACTGATCTAAATTATCTGGTTATTAGGCCCTTTTTCCATCAGATGCCGTATAGTGTTTTTTACTAAGGTTATTTGGAGAAGCTGGTATTGACCCTAAGACATGCTATGTACTGTTTCAGGTTGTACTAGTCCTGCTGAACCTACTAGTATATATACACAGGGGTGGAAGGCATGTGCGCCTACTTGTGTGCACATGCAGGCATGCACGCATATATGCATACACAGACACACACAGGCACACAAACACACCAAGGTGCATACCCACACACACACACACACACACACAGAACACAGAGATAGACCAAAAACCCCTGCTGAAAAGAGGCAAAGGACAGATCAGAGTTATTTTAAATTTTTTTTCCTAATTCATTCCAGAAACCCCAGTTACATTCCCATTATACCCATTGTTATTCAGATTTCCACCATAACTTGGTGAGACTTGAGGCTGGACTGCAAAGAAGCTCTTGGAATAATCTGCATCTCTCCCTTCAGAATACATGACATGACCAGAGAAGTGATCGGCCCACATGTCATAGGTAAACTCTTTTGCAGAGACACCCTCATTCTCCTCCCTTTTTGCGCTTTTCTCCTTCACCACCTTAGGACCTGGTGCACGTGCATGAGGTGCAATTGGTGAGGTTTTGGCTAGGAAAATGAAGTTGTTGACATGTGGGCCCGAGAAGACCAGAGAGGGGTAGTAGGAAAGCTCATTATCTATTTTGCTGGTCATTTTGGCTTCCTTGCTGGGTGCACTTGGTCTAAATGCATTAGCTGTAGGATTACTGTCGGGCGAAAGAGGCCAAGCCTGTTTAGGAGTTGATCCGCTAGGAGATAAAGGTGAGGAAGGGGTTGAATTGCTACTGTGACTGCTAGAGACCTCCAATTTTGCAGCTAAATTTGAATTATTACTAGGTGTGCGTTTCTTTTTGCGTTTTCCCTTTTCTCTGACAACTCTGATTGTGAGGTTGTTGGTGTTGTCAGTTTGTGGTGCCTCAACTGATGCAGGCACAGGATCCTTTGTGGGTTTGAGAGATGAATATAATGGTGTGGCAGATTTCTTCAGCTGGTCAGATGAAGTTAGGTCAGTGTCAAGCCGTTTCGGTGTGCTCTGGCAGATTGGATAGTTTGACATAAAAGGTGATCGCTCCTGTTTTTTCTGTTCTCTTCCAACCGACCTGTTGATTTACAAGACTACGTCAAATTAAGAAATAAAGGCTTCTAAAAGGAGGTCAGCTTAAATGTGCTTACATCAAACTCTACCCATAGAGGAAAACTGAAATAAACCCGATTAATGAAATACAATAATAGTATTCTCAATTGTAGTACATGGACTTACAGCACCAAAACAGATAATATACAATAGACAATGAAAGGAAAATATCAGTCCTCTGAAAAAGGAAAAGAAAGAAGGTACCTTGAAGCTTTGGTGCTATGATGGAAGAACAGCCTATTGTCATCTTGACCAGGACAGTGTTCACCATTATCCAAACGAAAGTAATACTCGCTGGAACCCAATGTCAGAGAGAGAGGCATCACTCGCACAAACACCAACACAACTGCAAAAACTATTGCAGCAAATAAGAGAAAACAAGAAACTCTCCAGTACGCTGACATCCTCCTACACTGACCCACCATGCACACGGGCACTTGCACCTTCATTGGAATTACAAAGATGCCTCCGGCCATGACCAGCTCAAGATCTCTCTGAACCATACCAGAAGAAAAGTCAGGCCAGTATGAGACCCCGATCAACTCTGATTCACCCGGAAATAGATTGAACCCGAGACAATTGCGACTGATGGTAAACCCGTCTGACCTGCAGTCAGTACCCGATACCCGTATCTTTTTAATCTCCAATGGCAGCTCACCTGTATTTTTTGCATATATCTCCTTGGAAAATTGATACTCACATGAGGGGCACTTCACCTCAGATTGAAGAGAGGAGGAAATTTTTTTTATTGGGTCTTCATCCAATTCAAATTCAATCTTCCAGACAGGTTCAGATCCATCAATAAGGGAGATTGAGTGTGACCCACCTGACGCACGGAGAGAGACCCATTCTATCCCTGAAATGTTGTTTCGAATTAAGGCTGAGCTGGACCAGGTACACCGGCTTGAGGGATGGAATATTACAGGGCCTAATGAAGCGGATTCAAATGGGTGCAGGACCACCTCCATCAGACCTGAATCCGCTACCGAGAAGCCAAACCTCGTCTCAATTGTTCCGATTTCTGGGGATCTGGTTGGAAAGGTGTGCTCCGATGAGTCGTCATCAGAGGTCTTGCAATTTGTTATAACCTCCTCAGAGTTCAGTACCAATTGTACCAGTGCTGACTTGGGGTTAGGGTTCTTGACTGTTATGGGTTGAGAGAAATGGGACCCAATTTGCACTGGAGGGAATAACACAAGTTGATCAATTAAAAGTGAAGACCCGGCTGCTTTCCCATGGGATAACCAATTTGCAAGTATTAGATCGCTAGCCTCAACTTCTCCAAAGGGAGAACTCTGTATTAAGAAATAAATAAAAATGGTTATTAGGGCAAGAGATTATTAGCTTATGTATGAGTTATTAACATAAAGATTTAGTGTCAACAATTGCTGGTACTGGCTACCATCAGACTATCAGTTAAGACTGCTCCTATACAGGCCTTATACCACAGCTGTCCTAATATTGAATTATTCTTTTACCATCCTACTCTATCTTAACATGGAGTCAAATTTTGTAATTTCAAATTTGATCCCTGTAGTTTGCATTTTTATAATCCAATTTGAAAGTTACAAGATACTGGCCTATTTCAAGCTAGTCTAAATTTATGCATTTAAAAACAAGCCACTAACTACAAATTGCAAGTTCAAAAGTTTTAGTACCTTCTCCTCAGTCAAATCTTCCAAAATGCCCCCAAATGATCTTGTTTTCACATTCATTGCCTCTTCCTGTTGTCTTTCTGGTACTGATTCTAAATCGGCACCTGCATCTCCATTGGAGACACGAGCAAAATCTTCACATGGGATCCTAAGAAAAGCATTAGAAGAGTGATTTGTCTCTACGACTACATTGCACTCTAATTCTGCCCCTCTAATTTCTGACATGGCATTCCTCGACTTATGGCTTATCAGAGCTACAGCAGTTGTACTTGCGGGAAAAAGCACCAAATGGTTCACATACCTAATTCCATACATTTTATCGCCTTCTTTCTCTTCAAAAATATTCACAATACTCAGCGAATCCAACCCGTCATTTTTTAAATAAAGAGTAAAAATCAATCCACTTCCATCACATGCCATGTGATAGTTGAACAAGGCTGAAACTGAACCCCACCCCATAAGAGCACTGTAAGTTGGATTATCATGCACTTGCACCTCAAGTGGTACAACTACTGTACTGACCCTTTGTGTGATACCATTTCTCAATTTCATGCAAATTGCACCAAACACTTTCCCTTGTGATTCAGCTTGTAATCTCAGCTCTACAATTGCATCACCATTCTTGGGCAAAATCTCCCAGTTATTAATGGGTCTAAGATCTACTCTCGGTAATTCATTCCATTCATTCCCCATATTGAACCACTCGACTTCACTAGAAGAAGTGGCCGACGTATCCAATTGGCAAATGGCATGGTTTGATTGGCTCACAGATTCTGAGGCAGACATCCACACGGCCACCTCTTCTACATAAATTGATTCCTCGAAAGGGTTGTGTATAGACAAGGTCTTTGACAGAACTCCACTTAAGTGCAAGTCGATACCCACTAAAGGCTCAATCTTGTAAGGCGAATCAATGGCAGCTCCTTTTGCTTGTAAAACAAACCCTCCAAAGCTTGTTTGAAGCACAACTTGTGCAGAACTTGAGCCCAAATTTCGAGGCAGGAAAACAAAATAAATGGAGGCATTCTCTCCTGGTTCAATTGAGACCTCATCAAAATTGTATGGGTAAAATTGCGGGTCGGTACAATACGGCTCATAAACATCCAATACACTGTCTTTGTTCAAATTTGTCAGCGTCAAGGTTGAAATTGAGGCCCCATATAGGTTAGTAATGCCCCAATCCAACAAAGAAGGGGTTATCTCCACACTGAGAGAGGAAGGAAACCTGTTAAGCCGGCCTATTTCGGCATCTTTGATACCTTCTTCCAAATCACTTGTTACCCCATTTGAAGCTTTCATCCAATCATCAGGAATTAGTGGAGCTTGGCATGAGGCTGTGTTATAACCTCCAAAACTCCTATGCACACCGTCTGTAGACTTAGACTCAACTGAAGAGCATGTGACCACATCTCCATTGGTGAGGCTGAAAGAAACTGATTGCTCGGGATTAGTGTTGCCTGTTTCATGCTGTTGAGGTGATCTTACTGAAAAATCCCGTTTGACTGAAGGGAAGCAGAGGGAAGCGGAGTCGGAGCACAAAGCCCCAAACCCAAAACAGGTCGAAGAAGAATCGAACTTGAGCTTGTTTGAAGAGGGAAGAATCTCCGGTTGTGAAGCCAAGCTGTCGCTTCCCTCAACAGAAAAGAAAAGAGGGAAGCTGAGAAGAAACAGATTATACAGCATCAAAAGGTAGAACTTTTCCCTGTAAATAAGAAATGGAAGGGAGGAGTGTTATAAGTGTTATAAAAGACACTATTATCAAGTTTGCTAGAAAATACAAAAACCTTTGGTTCAATTGATTGTTCCAAAAAAAATAAGAGAAGATAATCTGTGTTCCACTATAAAGTATAAACCCCTACCATTTTTGTACCGCGGAGAGAGAAACAAAAGGGCAAAAAAGAAAAGCATGCTATCGAGTCTATCAATTTCTATTTCCTTCTTGGAGAACTTAAAAGTACGAAAAGTTCAAAATACATGGTTTATTTCAAAACAGATAACACAGAGAAATGGAAACGAGCAAACAGCTGAAAAAAACAAAATTTCTCAAGGATAAAGCAAGAGAAAAAGGAAGAAGAAGAAGAAGAAGAAGAAGCAATAAACCTGCTCATGGCGCATAATCAGTTTTGCTTCAACTCAACGCGAGATAACCATAATAGATAGAGAGATTGTGAAGGTATGTACGTTGGTCTATTGAAAAACAAAAAAAAAGTCAATTTATTTCGTTTGTATTTCTATGTTGCGGCTAGGAAGAGAGAAAGAGGGCAGAGAAATTAATTGGGACAAGGAAGGGGAGACTACAGTGGTATGAGCCAAGCGAATTGGAATCCGCAATTTCCGTACTTTTTTAATACCTCTTAAAGTTACATTTTTGCCCCTTCTCACGTGCCACGCACGCCGCCCCAAATTGAATTTAAAATCACTTATTTTCTCTTATTGCTATTCTCATTTTGTTATTATGTTTTCTTTTGGGAAAGTGTGAAAGAAAAGAGCATTTCTAGGAATTTGAATAGCAGAAATGGCAAATATGCTACCTAGTACCTACAACTAACAGATTTTTATTTCTTTTTTTGTTATTTGAGCTTAAAAGGAAGTCACAAGTCATTGGTCTTTTATGTGTTGTTTCCATGAAATTATAGCAGGGAAATAAAATTGCATGATTTGTAAGTTAAAATGAATGGCTATTTCGAGAAATAATAAGCTACAAAATGTTTCTTTGCAAAGCAAGAAGGAAGTGTACATCCCAATAAATGCATCTCATTTGTTCTTTACTTTTAGTAGTCAAGGATGATGGACAACAATATAATAAAATGATAATTATATAATCTAGTCTGAATAAATAGTAAACGAAATAAATATATTTTATATCATTAACCAACTGTACATTCTTTGGTCCCAATTATTTAAAAATAATATCAATTATACTATAAAAATATTGCATTAAACAATCTCGTAGTTGTTTTAAGCATGAGATGCTTGAATGCATGCTTAAAAATATATCATATATTAGTTATATCTATTAATTATTCTATAAGATAACACTGACAGCAAAAATTTCTTGTTTATATTTTATCGATTGAGGTAACAAAGAGATTCTTGTATATGCTTATCTTATTAAATATGAGAAAGGTTGGAAAACTAAATATAACTAGAATAAAAACTTGAATTTACTTGGACCTGAGCTTGACTGGTATTCTAGTTCAATTTAAATGAGACAAGGACTTCTCTTTACAAGTTATGATATAATATAATTCGAAAAGGTGATCTATTAGTCCCAATTTAATTTTATCAGGATAAAAGTAGTCCAAAATACATTTAAAATTAAGTCTAATTGATACAGTACATCAATCTGTATGATTCAAAATCTAAAAAAAAAACACGAGATCAAACCGTCTCAATCTGAGGATCCAAAATAAATATTTAATTTCGAACTAATATGTTTAATTGCCATTTAATTGTCGAGAGAACGAGGATTTATTGGTGCACTGTGCGCACAAATTCTTCTGCAAATGTCTCTAGAAGTTACTAAAAATTTTATATGATAATAAATTGGTCAAAAAATTATTACTTTTTCACGAACACACTTAATTTTCACACTACTTTAATCAAGTCTATTTGTCGGTTATTTTATTAAAAAAGCTAACAGAAGAATGATGGTCACGTTCTTAAGAAGACATGTCCAAACTAAGAAAAAAAATTGTCCATCGTAACATGTGTTTAGTAACTTCTGTATATTAAAATTTAGTAACTTCCGTAAATCAAAATTTCGTGATCAATTTATATAATATTTAATTTCAAACTAATATGTTTAACTGTCGATCTATTGAAAATTTATGTCGAGAGGACAGAAATTTATTGGTGCACCGCATGCACAACTTCTAGGGAGGTAAACGTCTCTAGAAACTACTGAACTTTGTCTATGGTAATAAATTGGTAAAAAAAAAAAAATTAATGTCTTTTCACGAACCACTTAATTTTCACACTATTTTAATCAAGTCTCTTCATCGGTTATTTTATTCAAAAAGCTAACAGAAAATTGGTAGTCACATTAATAAGAAGACATGTCGAAACCAAGAAAAAAAGGGATTGTTCATCCTAACACGTGTTTAGTTCTAACTAGATAAAATGATCTTAATAAATTGAAAATTTAGTAACTTCCGTAAATTAAAATTTTGTGATCAATTTATATAATATTTAATTTCAAACTAATATGTTTAATTGTCGTTTAATTTTTTATCTATTGAAAATTTATATCAAGAGAATAGAAAATTATTAGTGCACCGCGCGTGCAATTTCTATGAAGGTAAATGTCTCTAGAAACTACTGAACTTTTTCTTTAGTAATAAATTGGTAAAAAAAAATTAATGTTTTTTCACGAACCACTTAATTTTCACACTATTTTAATCAAGTCTCTTTGTCGGTTATTTTATTTCAAAAGATAACGGAAAGTTGGTGGTCACGTTAATAAGAACTAAGAAGACACGTCAAAAACAGAAAAAAAAAAATGGATTGTCCATCATCACACGTGTTTAGTTCTACCTAAATAAGTGATTCCGATAAATTAAAAAAACAATAATTTAAATTAAATTTCGTGATCAATTTATACAGTATTTAATTTCAATCTAATATGTTTAATTGTCATTTGATTGTCGATCAATTGAAAATTTATGTCGATTGGTGCACTGCATGCACAAATTGTTTGGAGGTAAATGTCTCTAGAAGCTACTAAACTTTGTCTTTGATAATAAATTGGTTAAAAAAATTAATGTCTTTTAAAGATCCACTTAATTTTCATACTATTTTAAACAAGTCTCCTAGTCAGTTATTTTATTTAAAAAGCTAACGGAAAGTTAGCGGAAAGAAAATATAAAAGGTATTTGTTAAAGGACGATGAAGGTTATTATTATATATGGAATGTAAAAAGTCGTAAAAATCGAGTAGAACAGAAAGGACTTTACAAGCTAATTATTAATGGGCAGCATGATAATTCCAGCAAGATTGTTAAAAATAAGCATGCTTACAAAATTGTTAAATGAAATGCATGCTATAAGATTATTATTATTAGAACCCTCCTCTAATATAAATTAAAGAACCCAATATTTTAGTATAAAATGGTTCAGTAATTTGAATTTGGTCCAATTAAAACACTTCAATAATTAAATTTTATCTCCATTTTGGTGATAAAACAAGCAAACCCAATACCTAATTAATGAAAAATATCATAAAATAATAACTTAGTTTCACAACATTATACATGACAAACAACAACAAAATAAAATAATTAGTTTAATTTGTAATTGGCAACCACCAAAATACAATGAGAATCAATTTCAAATTCTCAACCACTTGACATGGTGAAACGAGGTGCATCTTCATTAAGGACAGGATCGACTTTTCACATGCGTATTCGTCTCTCCGAGAGAACCTAATAAACTTTATTAGGTTTTTTCTGTGTGCATTGCTAGGCGCACTCTCTAGCGTACCCAAAGCTCTCAACTCTCAAGAGTATCCCCTTAGATCCGCGCGTACCTGAGAAAATCTCAGCCAGTCATTTTTTTCGGATTCACATCAGGTTAAATAAACGATCCAGATTTTATTATACCAGGTCAGGTGAAAATATAATGGATTAATGAAGACGAAGAAAATGAGGTGAGATTATGGTAACGATATTTTTTGATTAAATTAATAGTGTAATAAAATATTGATGTTAAACTAAAACGAATTTAATAATGATAATATTATCTCTGAAGGATTTTAATTTTTAATTGTCAAAATTAAATCTTGCCTACTAATTCTTGAACGCGTCATAATTTTAGAACCCTAACTGACAATTCAAAAAAAATTCGTTGTGGTATAAATCAAAACTAATAACGATGAAAATTTTAAACTTTCAAGCCTGATGAATTGTTCTGAAATTTACAAAGAGAAATTGACAATCAATACTCAAATGAGTGTAAATAATTGGACATTTTTACATTATTATGACCTATAAACAAATATTAAGTTATCATTTTACATAAAAAAACGAGACCATTACAAGTCATCACAAATTAAAGAAAAATTAGCATTATTATTTCGAATCTTTGTGTCAAATTTAAGATGGAAAATACTCGAGCAGCAACAACATTAACTATTATCCGTTTATCTGACCTGTGTCAATAAGTAGTTTTTTCATTTAGCTCGTCTGGTAAGTTTTTTTTGGTTAATTTAATGGGCAAATATTATTTCCTATCCGTTATTCTACAAAGTAATTATAAACAATAAAATTATATATACAAATATGTATTTATATATGATACAGTATATTCATGACCCAATATATATGATATAACTCTAAATTTGTTATATTTACGATATGTATTTATATATGATCCGTTTATTTGTTTTTTCATTAGTTTTTCAGATAAATTTGTTATGTTTACATTTTTTTTCTTCTTTTCTCTTGCTTTGAAAAATATTTCACAGGAAACACAAATCATAGTGTAAATGACATCCTTTTTATTTGTTTACTTGACTTGTACCATATTTGATAAGACAGTTATAAGTAAAGTTTTTTTTCGTTAGGTAAATGTAAAGTTTTTTTCGAGAACTTAACGGATACTAGTACGAAAATGCTTCCACCAAATTCATATCGTACCCGTAGACACCCCTAATCAAAAAAATTTATTTTTGTTTGAGAGAATCAAAACAAACTATTTAATAGAAGTAAACACTTACTATAAGAATATGGTAGTAACAAAGCAATTTCTTGATAAAATACAAGATATGCATAGTGAATTTACGAATAAGAAAAGATATATCCAAAATTCTAATATTGGAGGTCGTCAATTTCCTTTTATTTCGGCTATTTTTTTAATCAATATCTATTAATATATCGAAAATTCAACGCGTTAATTCACTTTTTGATTATTATTGAAAGTGTCATTAACAAAAGAAAACGTGATTAAGTAGATTAGAGAAAAGAAACAATTAAAATTAAAGAAAAGAAGAAACAATTTTTTGATAGTGTGACCTGATTGTAGCTTCGCTTTAATAAATTACTGATGTATTTAAGATAGGAACACAAACTTAAAAAAACAGCTTTTGATTTAGCGGTTAAAGTCTTTTTGTTTTTTGAAAACTTTCACAGAAGCTAAAAAGTCGTGAGGAAGAATTGAACTCTCGACCTTTGAATAACCAACAGTTTTAGAATTTTTTTTCTAGCCAACTGTGCTACCCCCTTTCTTAGTCTTTTTGTTAATGCAAACATCTTGCAACTGTTGTCATGGAATTTTCAAAAGAAAAAAGATTTAGTGGCTAAAGAAAATATTTTTTGTTAGAAAGTTACATGTTAGAAATCAGAAAATTATTTGTGAATATCAAATAATTAGATAGCTCGATATTTAACTTTTATTAAAAAAATAATAAAATAGAAACACAAACTCCTGCAAATTAATATACGCATGGCATAAAATCATATAGTATATATTGGGCATGTGCATAAAAGGATTAATTAAAATATCTAGTGGATGCTACTAAAAGTGTGTATTCATAAATGGTTTGATTTTCCAAAAAGGCCAATAGCGAATGTGAAATTGCTTCTTTCAAATATATTATGCAGCATTGCAGCCCATCATCATCATCATAAAATATGTGTGCTATTTGTAAAAGCAAAGTCCGTAATAACCATTGCTATTGGGGAGTAAAATGGTAAAATTTCTAAATAGTACTCGTACTATATTCAAATGATTTTTTATTCAGTTGTTTTGAATTCTATTCGAATTTGACGAACTGTACAAATAATAATAAGATATCTATTCCTTAACAAGATATCAATATTGTATATATTGTTTAAATTAAAATAACTAATATTTTAATTATATGAATGTTAAACCTCGCTAAATTATTTGAAATTCGTGAACTTGTTACCATATTGGTAGAATAAGATGTGTGTTATCCAGACAGCCAAGTATTTTTGTTCACTTAAAAATGCAAGCATTGAAAGCTACGTTTGCATTTCTGCAGGGACCACATTAGTGGTACCTAATTCTTTTTCCCCCATATACTACAACGTTAAACAATTGGAAATGATGGAGAAGCAATAAAATCACGCCACGTGTAAAATAACGGGGATTTAACGGCAGGATCAACATGGTGGCGCTATCTCTATCCCACAAGATTCCAATTCAGCCATCTATTGTGCTATGGTGGCTCCTAAGATCAACATGAATTCGTATCCTCTGCATTAACTCAGAAGGGAATCTTTTGAGTTAATGCATCTGGATCATCCGATCCACTTTAAGATCTGTGCAAATTAGATCCACACTAATATTAAAGGGCCCCATGTTAAAATCTGAAAACCGGATTGGTTCCGTTTAATATCAGACGGCCGAGATGCATTAACTCAAAAGATTCCCTTCTGAGTTAATGCAGAGGATACGTGTTCAGATCAACATGGTACTGCAGAAATAAAATACTTTCGGCCGAATCAAAATTATTTTTAAACCTAATTAGATCGTACGGATAGAATACTCACATATGCTTTTACTTTTTTCTTATTTTTTGTGTTTTTATTTTTTTTATATATTTTCTAATAATAAAAGTTTTAAACTTTATGTCAAATAAAATAGTTAAATATGATCGAATTAACTTTTTTTGTGAATCATTTAATAAAATAAATTATTACAAAGAAATAGAATGGATTGATGATAACAAAGATGATATGAGATGCTTAAGTATGAACTAATTATATATTAAAATTTATTTTACGGCTATATCAAAGTTTTCTTTATTTTCAAAACTTCTTTTAAGGGTTGTTTACTATATTTCAAAATTTCTTTGGAAAATCTGTCCAAAATTTATTCTACATAATAAGAGAATTGAGTGATCACTTCAAAGTCAAATCATTCAACTGCAGTCATTCACTGATTATATATTAAAAATTATTTTACGATTATATCAAACTTTTCTTTATTTTCAAACTTTTTTTAAGGGTTGTTTACTGTATTTCAAAATTTCTTTGAAAATCTGTCCAAAATTTATTCTACATAATAAGAGAATTGAGTGATACTTCAAAGTTCAAATCGTTCAACTGCAGTCATTCATTGATTAAGGGTGCATTTGGATGAAAGTTTGAGTTAGTAAAAATAGTGAGCTAACTCAATTTTTGATTGGATTAGTAGAATTGCATGCTAACTCATAAAATACAAACAAAGAATAGTCACTTTTTGCTAATCCAAATTAGTACTATTCTTTGCCTCATCCAAGCGTATCCTAAGAGAAAAAAATAGTGAAGTCTCAAGCTCCATTCGCTGACCCTAACCTGTTTTTGGGGTAAGCGTAGCAAAATTTTCTTAACTCCGTCGCCGTTACTGCTTTTAGGGACCCACGGAATCCGCGCTTTCACTTCGTCTGGGACCCACGCATCTTATCTATTTTTTACTTTTTTTTTCTTTTTTTCTGGCGCCGTGTACCAAATGCCAATTAGCCTTGTCGTTTTCACCATACGATCGTACCTCAAAGGCTCACGTTTCAGTACAATTGAGTGGTGCTGAGTCATGAAGGTTGGATCGTCTGCGGCACAGTATTGATATCTCGTGATGTGCCGAGTTGTATTATTTGTAATACAGTCACTTCAATAGTGGCAAATTCTTTATTCGATTATAATATGAATATAATTAGAAAATAGTTCATAGTTTATAATGAAGATGAAATATCAAGATTCTGAAGTTAAAAAAAAAACAAATTATGCGAATTATTTGGGATTAATTCGAACACATATTTAATTTGTCTTTCAACTCGATAAGTCACTAAAAAATAAAAATGAATAGGTCATGAATTATGTGCAAATCTTGTTACTATTCTCACTTCTATTCGTTGCAGGCATGTAACAAGACTCTCGAATAATAACAACATTATATCTGAAATATTCTTTTTTCAGCATCTCTTCAAAGTATTTAAATAATCTAAAAAATTATATTCAGTGTTCTAAATAGTGCGCTATAGCGGCGCTGTAGTGTTTTCAGACCTTAAAAGTTATAGAGTAGCGCTATCAGCTATTTTCAGTACTAAATGTTTTTTCTAGCCTTTCCGCAATGACGCGATAATTGCTATTTAGAAACCTTAATTATACTAATAATATGATGTTCATCTCAAAACTATCGATTAATATTCCAAATTTAAAATGCTCTTAGTATACTAATAAAACTAGCGTGTTTAAACAAATATATAATTAATGCATCTAAGTGTTTACTGCTCTTATATTTACCATCTCTAAAGATAACCACATATTTTTCAAGCCAAACTATTAAAAATTTGCACAAATCAGATTTTTTTTTCTTCCAAACTCTAACCTCCTATTCGGACCTAAGATAATTCTCACAAAATTTTTAACAAGTAACATTGCTAAGAAAAAACTGTTAACACTATAATAACAAAGCGACGCTTTTCATATATTTGAATTATTATTTATAAAAAAAAAATTGAGCCAGCTAAATCGTTACTCCCTCCACAAAAATAAACATCAAGAAATGAAGGTTTCCCATCATAATTTTCCCCTTTTGAGCAAAGTGAAAACGCTCAAAGATGTATAAGATCGGAGGTCCATATCAATTCATTTTTTAATATCATGAATTCTCGTTGGAATCAATACCATTTGGTATCCACGCAACTCAAATGCATAAGCTTCGCAGAACTAATTTAGAAACGCAGGTCCAATTATATGTCAGAAGTTTGGCGCCTCATTGGCAAGTCATTTACAAATTATAACAATCAATCACATAACACATAATTCAACTCAGATGATGTTCATGTATGATTAAATTCGACGACATATAACTCTTATATGCATATGTGATATTAAACCAGTACGCTACCGCTTTGATCTGTGATAGCTGTATCAAACGTTTAATCATCACACTAGTCTCAGGTATAATTAGTATTTCTTGCTAATTGCCTTAACCAGAGATACTTTAAAGTTCATTACTTTTATTCATTGGTTGCTACACAATCTAACAATTAGATAAACTACAAAATGTTTTTTCTAGGACACCGGCTCTATCAGAATCCGGGTTTTGTACCCGATAAAAGAGGTGGCGAGCAGAGGGAGCGCGCAGGGGGCGCTCAGGCAGAGGCCGCTGAAGGGGGTCACGACCTCGGTGGCCGGAGGCCGTCGAGGTTTTTTTAATAGAAAGAGGGCCCGAATCGTGTAGATCAACACGTTTCCAAATTCTCACCATTGACGGCCCTCGGATCGACTCCATTACTGTAGCAAGGGTTTCAAATACTTGCAACTGCACCTCCAACTGCTCTAACGGGCTGAATTTATTCTCCATCCTAGATCCACTATTTTATTTTTGGAAGATTTCTATAATTTTTGTTGTTTCGTATGGAATTTGTGTAAAATCGCTTCTATTGGAACGGGATGACAATGGAAGAGATGAACACAAAATGGAAAAGAAGAAAGTGAATTTTCAATTTCTAATTTGATACTCTGATTGTTAATTTGATACGATTCTGATTGTTAGAATCTGGAGATGTTTAGAGGACAGGTTAATTTGATACGATTCTGATTGTTAGAATCCAGAGATGTTTAGGGGACAATTCGCGGGGACGATATAATTACTCTAAAATTATAATGCAATTGTAACAAATGTAGCTTCTACGATTCATTTTTCTGTATTTTTTTTTTTTGAAATGGCTTGGCAGAAGCTGCCAAGGGATTATATTAATTAATAAGAGAACATGGTTTCCCGATTACAAGTGGAATCACTCCTATCCATAACTAGCCAACCCCAAAATCAACAGCTACATCACTCCCCACTCAGCTTCGTGAACTTTTATTTACAGTATTTCTTCCACAATCTCGCCTCCTGTATAATCTGCGGTGCCAGTAGGCACGGAGGATTTTTCTGTATACAAATGTTCTATTCTAGTAAATTATTTTGTCAGCTTGTGGAATACTACAAATTACCCGACGTTCGATTGGAGCTGTTTGATTTGCATCAAGATTCGTACACACATGATTTATACAAATTTCTAAGTTGTTCGCACGAATTTTGATACAGATTAAGAAAGCTTCGACTAATCATCAGATTAGACCGACCGAACCCAATTCTCAGTTCGTAAACCTTATGCATTACTAATTACATGCGCATGGATCCCACTCAACTACCTACAATTAAGAACATTAATTAGCATCAGCAGATGTTTGTTTGCTGTCAATTATTTGTTATTAGGAGCATATATGATTTAAATATGGATATTAGTGCGCTCCATACAATGCAGAAACTAATAAAAATTCAACTGAGAAATGATGATTGTCAAATTGTTGTTGGTCGCCACTTCTCTAAGCTACCTCAGATGTAACCCGTAGGTTAGGTGGAATTGTTTTAGAAGCTCAGAGTCAGATGTAGTTAATACCTAAGATGCATAAATTATCTAATTAATATCTCTCCAGGTGGAATTGTTTTTTTTTTTAGGAATAACCCGTAGGTTAGGTGGAATTGTTATAGAATAACGAAGTAGTTAATACCTCAGATGCATAAATTATCTAATTAATATCTCTCCAGGTGGAATTGTTGTTTTTTTTTTTTTTTTGAGAATAACCGGTAGGTTAGGTGGAATTGTTATAAAAGCTTTTGAGGCAGCTGCTGCACCAATAATTAATTAATCAAGGCCTTACTTGATGCAGGTTAATTAGAGGCAGCTTAACTGAGAGCTTATTTTGGACCACCAAAATGTTAGGATTCCTTGCTTGCGAATATTTCTGTGCTTGAATCTTTGTGCCACCAATAATTTGTGCAAACTTAACTCACAAATTGTGGAATTCATATCACCTAAGATACTCAATTTTTTAAGTTTGAATCTGGTCTATTATTATACACTAGCACAGATTTTAAAGAATTATCTCGTGTACTACAAGCTTGGGCCGGATTGACCCGCATTATGATCGGACGGTACAAATTGAAACTCAAAGAGTGCATTAGCTCCAAAAAATGGGGACTTCAAGTTATGTGACCTCGTGGAGTCCAAGAATCTTTTTGTCTGGCTTTCTTACTAATAAGTCTAAAGTATTTAGAGCACAAACGTTTGATTTATTAGTGACAAAATTTAGTGGCAAAATGAAACGCTCTATGTGTGAAAGAAGATAACGAGTTTGAAATTCAAATAAAATTTAAAAGTCTAAAACTTTATTTTGAAAAATTAAAAATAAAGTCTGAAGTCTGAATCAACATTTGTTAGGTTCTTGGTTCTGTTACAGGTTATAAATGTTGTCAGAAATGTTATTTGATCAATAGAAAGCATCCGTGGGATATGTCATATGTCATATCCTGTTTCTTTTACGCATATCTAGGTTTGATAAATAAATTATGTGGTAGGCCAGTAGCAACCTCTGGTTTCAACTAGAGGGCAAAATACTCTAGGCATTCTCATCGTGATTGTATACTTACACATTACTGAACATCTTATTAACGAGTCACTACTTGTCCAAATTACAAAGCTGGGGCCGGTTTGCTCGAGCTAGCTCGACTATGTGAATGTCGTAAATTTTGTATATTTTACATGTCGTACTCGTCCATTTTTATTTTTATGGTATTAATAAAAATAGCCATTCATTTAACAAATAATGTTGTAGACTAAAAAAATGTTACTACTATTGTACCTCAAATTCTAATGCAATTTTAACAATTTAATTTTCGTTAAAAATTGATGAAATTGATCGGAATCTAGAATTTCTTATCATAAGACTAATTATTACAAAATTATGATAAACTATAATTGTTTTTTTTCCGATTTCTTTCAAGAAAGAGATATATTCGTGTAAGAATTTTTTTTCTTAAATAAACAATGAAATATAAAAAGATCGAACAGATGAAAACATGAATGATGTATCACTTCTAAGGACCTTCAGTACTAAACTATATATTTCTATCATGTATTATTTATACGAGGAGGGCTCAAATGCCCCATTGCTTCATGCCCCAATCGTGCCCCAACATCTTTATCTTCAATTTCAAAGTTCAAACAGATGATCCGAATCGCTCAACATGATATCCATGTTAAAATATGATTGGAGACCAAATTTTATATTTTTTAAATTTTTTTACTATTTTTTAAGATAGGTACAAAATCATTGTTTTTAGTTGGTCCAGAATTTGCTGAAAAATAGTGATTTTGTACCTATCTTAAAAAATAGTAAAAAAATTCTAAAAAATATAAAATTTGGTCTCCAATCATATTTTAATGTGGATATCATGTTGAGCGGTTCGGATCGTCTGTTTGAACTTTGAAATTGAAAATAAAGATGTTGGAGCACAATTGGAGCATGAAGCAATGGGGCATTTGAGCCCTCCTCTATTTATACATAGCTTGTCTATGTGACGATGAACATATATATAATATTTTAATTTTTCAAATTATGTGAAATTTGATATCTGATCAGAACTAGTACGTACGCTTATGCCATCGATGTAATATCTCCTTATCCATAGGATTTAATATACAAGAATTTGATTCCTTATATACTTGATCAATAAAAATTGTTTGGTTAGGTGTAACCAATGGTTAAAGGTCCAATATGCTTGGCAAGCATGTCTACACTCTAGATCTACAGCTGTTTACTAGGGCTAAATTAAAACCGTCATATTAATATATACAAAATGTTAATTGTCACCTCCGATATAATATTCACTGTTATTTCAAAGGAATGATAACTTCACTCTTAATTCGCAACTCATATTCCCCTCAAATATAATTTCTTCTTTTTTTTCGAAAAAAAAAGTGTTTATATTAGGGGAGTAGGGTTAAAATGTACTATTGGTTTCGTGCTCCAATCATGCTCCACATCTTTATTTTCGTTTTTAAAGTCCGAACAGTCAATCTGAATCACTCAACATGATCTTCATATTAAAATGTGCTTGGAGACCAAATTTTATATTTTTTGAAATTTGTTTACTATTTTTTAAGATAGATACAAAATCATTGTTTTTATATGATTGTGAACCATAAAAAACAATGAGTTTGTATCTATCTAATTAAAAATTAGTAAAACAATTTCAAAAAATATAATTTTGCGTCCAAACACATTTTAATACGGAGATCATGTTAAGCGGTTCGGATCAACTGTTCGGATAATGAAAACGAAAATAAGAATGTTGGAGCATGATTGGAGCAAAAAACCAATAGTGTATTTTAAGCCTACTCTTATATTAGATTAATAAATAAAAACTCTAAAAACTATATATTTACTTACTGGACAGTTTTTAATTTGAACTTCTTTATGATTATTCAGAAAAGAAAAAAACTAATACATACTTTGAATGCTATGTATAAACGCTTGAAGATTTAGATATAAATAATATGCATGTCAAGTGTAAATATTTTGGAGGTGCAGTTAAGGAGTGTAGAATATGGAGTACAATAACTCTGCTCTATATACACACACAATGTAATTCCGCATAAAATATTCAAATGTAATAATTCATCTTGGGGCCATCTTTGTTTGCAACGTTCAAACATACTAAAAAAAAATTGAAGAAAAAAAAACCTATATTTTCTTTGTCAGTACTTTATGCAAAAGCTGAAATCCTATATGAAATGCTAAAGAGTGAGGCTACGGTAATATGTATTTTACAGAGCGGCCGTGCTATGGTTTCATATGCTGTTAAAATTCAAATAATTAATCTAAACTGCTCAACATAATCTCCATATAAAAATGTATTTGCATATCAAATTATTTTTTAAAAACTTTTTTACTATTTTTTAAATAGATAACAAATCACTTGATTTAAAAATTCTGATCCATCTGAAATTAGTGATTTTCTACCTATCTAAAAAATAATAAAAAAGTTCTAAAGAAATATAAAATTTGATATCCAAGTATATTTTTATATAGTGATCATGTTTAACAGTTCAAATCGACTATTTGAACTTTAAAAATAAAACACATACCCATAACTCACGAGTCGATCCGTAATATGCATATCACCATATCCTTACTCAATGCCAAACTGTCCACCTCAGAAAATAAAAACACTGTTTACAATTTGTAAGGACAGACATGTTGGATCTTCCAATCGGCTCAACCGGTAGGTGATTGAGCATGTAATTAATTGTGTAGCATAAATCATAGTTAGTTTAAGGTACTAGTCGATGCAGAGAGCAACTACCTATTGTGTGAAAGTCGTCCATGGGTTGGTGCGATTGATATTTCGCTTTCTTCGACTGAAATGGCAACACCAAAAGTACAAAAAACAAAAGAAGAAAAAAAAAAAACAGAGAGAACTCGGTGGTGGGGAAAGAGGCCTAGGTACTTAATTAGGTAGGTGAGTAGGAGAGAAAGAAAAAGAAAAAATTGACCCATATATGGACCTTCCCGTTCTAACTAGGATTTGTTTAACATGAAATGGTGCTCTTATTGTGAATTCGTATTCTCTGCATTAACTTAAAAGAGAATTTTTTGAGTTAATGAATTTGGATTATCCGATCTGTCTTAAGATTGTTAGACTAGATCCGCATGAATATTAAAAATCCTCCTAAGTTATAGTCAGGAGCTGGATTGACTCCATTTAAAATTAAACGGTTCAGATTCATTAACTCAAAAGATTCCTTTTTGAGTTAATGCAGAGGATACGCGTTCCTCTTATTGTAGGGACCTGGACTCCTGGCTGTTGGTGACTAGTCTAGTCAATTATAGGGAATCTAACATAATTATCATTGTCCAAAAATGGACACAACATGCAGTGTTTGTGTCCGATATTTTTATTAAAACCCAAAAAAAAAAACAAATTATCAAATCTGCTCCCACCCCAACTTTATTTTTATTTCTACCCCAACCGCCCGTGGGCTGGGCGGTCCACTTTCCGGACCTGACCGCCCAGCAGGCGGGCGGTCCACTACCCTTATCAGACCGCCCAGCAGCTGGGCGGTCCGCTATAAAATCCTATAAAAGGGCTTTTTCTCTCTCCTGAGCAACACAGTGTTCATTCCCCAATCTCAGAAATTTTCCAGAACCGATTGAGAGAGCCGTCAGAGGCGATTTTTTCAGCGATTGTGCACAGTAATCCCAGCACAGTAATCCCAGCACAGTAATCCCAGCACAGTATTTCCAGCACAGTATTTCCAGAACAGTATTTTCAGCACAGTATTTCCAGAACAGTAATTCCAGCACGGAAATATATTGGTTGCACTGTATGTGGGCGGGAAGTTTACTCGGGGTGCGGAGGGAGCACAGTACACAAAGGAAGCAGCCTACGGCTTTGAGGTAAATGAAAATACCTCATTTGTTGAACTGAAGGGAATAGTGTATGAAAAAATTGGTGTGAACCCCAACCGGTGTGATATAGATTTAGCTACCCGGATTAACACAGTAAGTGGTGGTAGACCTTACTATACCAGGTATCCAATAACTGATGAGTCGGTATGGAGGAGTGTTTACAATACTTTTCAGACACAGGGGGTAATGGTAATGGACTTATATTTCAGGAGAGTTCAGCGTGAACCCGGGGTTGGAACATCTAGGGAAAATAGAGGTTATGATCACTCGGGTTATGACAACCCGCGTCACTCGAGTTATGACAGCTCGAGTTATGAGCACTCGGGTTATGACAACCTGGGTCATGAGCACTCGGGGTATGACAACTCCCGCCACTCTAGTTATGACAACTCCCGCCACTACAGTTATGACAACCCCCGCCCCTCGAGGTATGACAACCCCCGCCACTCGAGTTATGAACCGCCCGTATCACCCGTTTATGAGAATTTTGTACCTGATTTTACCACCGATCTACCACCACCACCACCTCCTCCTGAAACCCCAATCCAATCCAGATTTCCATCTGTACCACCATCCTTTAGTGTCACCCATTGCTACCCGGAGAGACCTTGACCTTGATGCTGAGCTCGATGCCGTACCACAAGGAAATTTAGAAACAGGTGACGAATGGGAAGGGGATTGGGATTCTGATCACCTGTCAGAAGGTGATGGAGATTATTTACCTAAGGAAGACAGATTTCCGATTAGAGGTCGGACAGATAGGCATCCGTGCCCCACATTCAACGATACCACTGCTTTTGAAGAGGCAGACATCTCATTTTTTGGGCCGCGTGTCAGGTACAGTCAAGAGCTTGCTCCGCAGCAGGTTTACACCAACATAGATGAACTTGTGAAGAAAATACATGAGGTCCATGTTCACGGCAACTGGGAGTGCATAACTGAAAAAAGGGACCGAAGAAGGTTAGTAATTGTTTGTAAAGACGAAGAGCATTGCACTTCCGTCTCTATGCAACCCCTGTGGGTAAGGGCGAGGCATGGATTATTAAGAAGTGTGAACCACCTCACACATGCAAGGCTGCGTCATCAAGGAAAGACCATGCAAATCTTACGGCTTCACTTATTGCCGATGTAATTGAGAATGACGTTAAAGAGGACCCATCGATGAGCCTTAAGGAGGTCGCTAGACATGTCAGACGCGTTTACAAGCATGTCGTCCCAAAATACAACAGGTTGTGGAGAGGGCGTGAACTTGCGATTTGCCGAATGTTCGGTAGCTGGCATGGTTCATACAACTTGCTTGCACCATTGCTGCAGGCCATAGTAAGTACAAATCCCGGCACTGTCTTTGAATGTTGGAATATAGGCGTACGGGATGTCGACAACGCGGTGCAATTCAAGGCCATAGCATGGGCGTTCGGTCCATGTATTCAAGCTGTGCCATACATTAGACCGGTCATCAGTGTGGATGCATGCTTCCTGTCTGGTCGTTACGACGGGAGACTGCTGATCGCATGTGCATATGATGCTGAAAACCAGTTGTTGCCTTTGGCCTTTGCAATTGTTGAGAAGGAGGACGGGGAAAACTGGGGATTTTTCATGAGCTTCGTAAGAAGACAAGTGGTTGGCGACCGGTTCTTTTGTGTCATATCAGACCAGCACAAAGGAATCAAATATGTTTTTGATCGCCCAGATTTCGGGTGGTCGACAGCGAACGGCGAATGTGTGCACAGGCTGTGTATGCAACATGTTACAGACAACCTACACAAGAACTGCGGATCTGGAAAATGGGTTGCAGATACATTCAAAATTGGTGCCAAGAAGAAGAAGCCGAGAAGGGTGGAAGAGATGTTCAAAGATTTTGCCAAGGTATGTATATTTTCACAGACTTATATTTTCTAAATTATTTAATCAAACGTTTTCTCATCTGAATTTTTTTTGCAGTACTGTCCAAAGACAAATTTGTACTTACTCAAGGTGGGAAAAAATAATCCCGCCGATCTGGCTGAGCCACCTCGATATGAGAAGATATTGCAAGCCCGTGATGGAGGTTTCCGATGGGGAATTATGACCACAAATGGGTCTGAGTCCTTGAATGCTGTTTTCAAGCAGAGCCGGCAGTTGCCCGTGACAGCAATTGTAGAGGACACCTTCTACAAGTTAAATGCATGGTTTGTTGCACGGCGTGTTAAAGCCCTCGAATTACTGTCCAGGTATGTATATTTTATTCAGAGATTTTGCCAAGGTATGCATATTTTTATTTGTTGACTTATATTTTCTGAATTACTGTCCAGGAATCAAACGTTTTCAACAAGGGTGGAGGGGAAACTAAGGAAACATAGGGAGAAAGGTGCAGTTATGAGAGTTGTCCCGTACGGGGATAACCAATTGGAATTCGAAGTGCACTGTCCAGATGAGTTTGCTCCAACCGGCCGTAGACCAGATGGGACTATGGAGTTTGTGAAAAGGATGTTCAAGTATGTTGTTATTTTTGCACCTGACAATACTGTAACATGCACTTGCCAAGGAATCCAGTTGGCCCACATACATTGTTCTCATGTTATGGCGGTGTGCCGAGAGAGAAACTTCTCTGAGGATGATTATGTCGCAGACATGTACCGTACCGAGTACCTTGCGAGTACTTGGGGTGCATCTTTCCATCCTTATCCCAACCAGTATCAGTGGCCTCCCTATGTTGGTGATAAAGTCTGTCCCGCAAGCGGGTGGATCAGAAAAGGAAGAAGACCCCACAAGCGTCAAGTAATGACCATGGACGAGATGGAAGGTAGGCGAATGCGACATCAGGCCCGCCGTTCAACAACTGACAGGCAGCGAGCAGGTACGGTTGATTCCTTTTATTTACTTATATTTTTTTTATTTACTTATATTTTATTTGTTTACTTATATTTTGTTTTGATTTTATTTCAACTGGAATGCAATGCAGATGCCATTAACGAAGCCAACGAAAGAGAAAATGCTAGAGTTGTTGCTGAGGCTACCGGTAGTAGCCACCGCAGGGGTGAAAGCTCAGGAACCGGTAGTAGCCGCCGCACTCATGAAAGCCCAGGAACCGGTAGTAGCCATGGAGAGACATCCAGTAGTGCTGCAGAACCAGCTGCACCCAGACCCAGACGTCGTATTTTGAGTTTGTTCGGCCGTCGTCGCTGATTACCAAGTTTTGTTAAATTATGTTATGAACTATTTTAGATGTATATTGTGAACTATTCTAATTGGTAGTTTGTGAACTATGCAATTTTTTATTTGCCTCGATTATTTTATATGCTTCATTTTTGTTATTTTTATTACTTAATTACGTATACAAAAACTAACAACATAAAATATAAACAAACACAAAAGTAATGAAATAAAGTCTGCGACATAAATTTCCAAAAATTCTACAACATAAATTCCTAAAAAATCTACTTCTTACAACGAGCCTTGAAAGTGCATGGAACAAAGTCATCATCAGAGTTTGCCTGATCTGGATCAGTCACAGCAGACGAAGTGGTAGCCTTACCAGTACACGGAACAAACTTATCGTCCGATGCTGGAGGCTCTGGATCAACTTTCTTCTTTTTCAAACCAAAGCCGTAGGGGTTTTCCACAAAGTCATCGTCTGAAATTTCATACTGAACATGTCGTTTCTTCCATTCCTCCAGCTTACATGTCTCACAATTAAAAAAATCACGACATATTTGACACTTGTATTTTTTTTCCTCATTTTTACCTCGATCACTAATTGACCCTTCTCTCGCTACGCCACGATCTCGGTTGCTCGCTTTCTTACCTCGTTTGTTACTGTCCATACCTCAAAATCGCCTGACAGCTCTCTCTTTCGGTTCTGGAAAATTTCTGGGATTGGGGAATGAACACTGTGTTGCTCAGGAGAGAGAAAAAGCCATTTTATAGGGTTTTATAGCGGACCGCCCAGCTGCTGGGCGGTCAGATAAGGGTAGTGGACCGCCCGCCTGCTGGGCGGTCAGGTCCAGAAAGTGGACCGCCCAGCCCACGGGCGGTTGGGGTAGAAATAAAAATAAAGTTGGGGTGGGAGCAGATTTGATAATTTGTTTTTTTTTTGGGGTTTTAATAAAAATATCGGTGTTTGTGTGAGTGACGCAAATGGACACTGGATTATTTTTATCATAACAAATGCAGTGGTCTTTCATGAATAATGAATAATATAGGATCTTCGTTTTTTATTTTTAGTAAAAGTTGAAGATCAAACAATTTAATTATTTAATATTCACAAAAAATATTTTATTTGAGTTTTTTAAACCTATAAAGTCTTTTTTTTTGAAAGAAAAAAAAATGAGGTAAAGTCAATTCTTATCATCTCTTTCAACAGTGCGGATCCTCTGTGGTTGACCGTAATTTCCATCTGTGTCGTGAGATGCTGACATGATGAGACACTTTAATCAACAACTTTTGTGCTCAATAGTGACAAAAGATTGGTTGCCACTTGCCCCGACATTTTTATTAATATCCAAAGTTTAATACAAATTATTAATTCTGCCCAGAATTCGATCCAGTATCGAAAAATGTCCAAACAGGTCAGAAAATGGCCGGCTTAGGTACCAGAGTAAACCGGCAATTTTCTGGCCGGCTTACTCTATTTTTTTTTTTTTTTAAGAGAGAGACTATGAAGATCAAAATATTGAAATCTAAATTTGAAATTTTGTTTAAATTATTTGTTATATTACTTCTTTTAATGTATAATTAGCATATTTATACAAAAATACGATAGATTAATTGAAATTATGTTGAATAACACTAAATTATGTTAAATTACGCTAAATTATATTAAATTACGCTAAAATACGGTAAATTACGCTAAATTACAAATGAATATGGACGATATCTTCACTGAAAAAGCGACGATGAAACTTCAAACGGGTCATAAAACGGCGCTTGAGTGTCCGATTTCAGCAAATGACCACTTTCGGAAAGCTTGCGAAAATACGCATGCGTCCGTGCCCACTTTGTCAAATTTCGAAATTCAGAATCGCCAAAAAAGAAAGGGAAGAGCCTCAAAACTTGAGTTGAAGTTTCCGATTAAGATTTTTATTTCTATCATTCAATCCAAGTAGCTCAGTAAATTAGTTACATAATGAACTTGCAGATTACCAATTTTTACTATTTTTGAAATATTTTTACTATTTTTTATGATTCATGAAAGATGGCACAGAATCGGTCTACTTTAGCGTAATTTTCCGTAGTTTACCATAATTTACTGTATTTCAGCATAATTAGCGAAGTTATTGTAATTTAACGTAATTTAGTATAATTGAACATAATTTAGTGTTATTCAACATAATTTCAAGTAATCTAGCGTATTTTAGTACAAATATGCTAATTATACATCAAAAGAAGTAATATAACAAATAATTTAAACAAAAATTTCAAATTTTCAGAGTTAGATTTTAATATTTTGATCTTCATAGTGTCTCTCTCTCTAAAAAATAAAATAAAATAAATAGAGTAAGCCGGCCATTTTCTGACCGGCTTGGGCATTTTTCGATATTGAGTCGAATTCTGGGCAGAATTAATAATTTGTATTAAATGTTGGATATTAATAAAAATGTCGGCCACTTGCCTAAGAATCTTCGACTTATAAATACAATATAATTATAATTTAAGACGTATACACTATCGTGAGGAGGGTTAAAACGCATCCTCCCTTTTGTGCTCCTAACGTGCACCCTCCCCTCATATCTTCATTTTCAAAGTTTAAATAGTCGATTCAAACCTTCCAACGTGTTCTTCATATTAAAATGTGCTTGGAGACCAAATTTTATATTTTTTGAAAATTTTTTACTATTTTTTCAGAATTTTTGAAAATACTAAACAATAATAAAAAATTCAGCAAAGTGATGATTTTCAAAAATTCTGAAAAAATAGTAAAAAATTTCCAAAAAATGTAAAATTTGGTCTCCAAGCACATTTTAATATGAAGAACACTTTGGAAGGTTCGAATCGACTATTTAAACTTTGAAAATAAAGATATGAGGGGAGGGTGCACGTTAGGAGCACAAAAAGAGGGTGCATTTTAACCCTCCTCCACTCTCATAATTGCGCACAGAAATATTAATAATGTTCAAATTATATTGTTTTTATCGCCGAAGATCATGCATTATTCATCAAAGACCATATATTTATTATCATTACGGTATAATTTGTTTAAAATATCAAAATGTTAATTACATTACGTCATAACATATTTTGAAAATGTTAATTTGAGGAAAATTTAAATTTAGTTCATTAACTAATTTCATCGAAATTATTCTTCTTTTAGTGTATAAATACCGAACAGTTTGATGTATATTTCATACATAGACAATATCCCGATTTTTTTTTAAATTACTCTAAAAAAATAACAAAAATACCCTCTGATTTTAATTTTTTTGAAAAATGCCCCAACCACCTCACTGTGGAGCGGTTCTCTCTCTCTCTTTTTTACTAAAATTGAGGAGTAATTGAGCAGTGCAATTGTTCATCAATTAGTTTTTTTAATGATTGATATCAAATTGATAATATAAAACCCTGACTAAATGACAGAACAAAACATAAATATTGTATTCATACGGATGTATATGATTGCTCCAACAATTATACACGGTTTTATTGTATGATCCGTGTGTGATAAAAGAAATATAATATTTTCCCACATCATCCATACGTGTCTTTCTGTTATAATACATCTCTATCTATATTTTGTAAGTCATTTCTTTCACTTCTAAAGCACTTGTAGGTTCTACATGTATTTATCTAAGACATCTCTCGTAAATAGATGAGGCTAGGACAAGGGATAAGGCAAAAGAAACGATATCTTCACTGAAAAGACGATTTCCGATGAAAAAACTTAAAACGGCCCTAAAACGACGATATCTACACTGCTTTTCAAAATTTAGAATTGCGAAAAAATCAAGAAAAGAGCCTCAAAACTTGAGTTGAAGTTTCTGATTAAGCTTTTCATTACTAATTTTCTATTTTTTTGTCTTTTACCATACTTCTCTTAAATATTGTTCATGTAAATGCATGAAGTCTCAAATCTAGAGTTTTTTTTGTTATATTTTTATTTTTTTTAGTTAGAATGTTATTCATGTAACTAACAATGTGTACTTTTTCTTAGATATTGTTCATTAAAGCGTATAAAGTATCAAATCTAGAGCTTTTTTTGTTATATTTTCATTTTTTTTAGTTCAAATGTATTTAAGTAAATGTTTTCATTTTGAAATTTAGTTTAGTGTTTTTGGTATTCAGATCAAAGGATATGCTATTAAAAAAAGACAATCGATGAGATATAATTCAGTGTTTTATAAAAAATTTAATTTACTGTTTTCATTTTGAGATTTAAAAAAAAATTAGTGAACTGCTCCTGATTAGAGTCAAAATAACGATGATTTACGTAGGGTTTTGGCTTAGGTTTTGCATATTTTCTCACACTTATGTTTAATTTATTAGAGAAAAAGGCTACGGTCACCCTTTTTTATGTTTTATTGCAGAATACAGGTTTTGGGACAATTTTACACCAAATAGAGCTAGAATCGGGTCAATCGGATCAGCGACGCTCATCGACTAAGTCTCTGTTACGGTCCGTATTGCCTAATACGGACCAGGCCTAGCACAGACCAGGAGATAGCGCTGGGAGCACTAAACCCTAACCGTCAAGGTCCTAATACGGACCGTATCACCCAATACGGTCCGTATCCGAAGGCATCTTTTGGGGAATAACTGCCGACAGCTGTTTCCAGATCAGTTTCTTAGCCCCTACTCAACCTCTACACGTCCCTACACTCCTATATAAGGCCCCTGGGCAGAAGGATTAGTTATCTTTGTAATTAGGGTTAGATTTGATTAAAGTGAGAAGAGATGAGTGCTTGTAACAATGCCGTTCCGCGGCTAAGTTCATTTTCTTAGGGGTAGGCAGTAAACCTTGTGACTCTTGATGTTTTGATATATATATTTCTGATTGATTATGATTTCTTGTTGTTGAAACAAAATGCTTTTGTGATTTACTATCTCTTCATCTAATTTCAATGATCTAGTTTGAGTCCGTTAGGGTAGTGACAGTGCTTTAATGGCAAGAGAAACTATTTGTATGAATTAGCCTCGTTGAGATCTATTAGGTTTATGTGAAGAAAACCTTAGCGGGGAAACCATAAACCAGACCAACAAAATGCGTACCAAATTCTATCACTTGCGTAAAGTAAATCGCAGTGATCTGTGTAGTAATTTGGGGTATTTGAGAGATCAGACATTTGCGTAAGGAAAATCGCAGTGTCCTATGTAGAATCTCGGTGAAAGATCTGTCATTCTTGCGTAACATAAATCGCAGTGACCTATGTGGTGTCTTTCATTAAACAACAACAGGAAATCAGACGCAACAGGAATATATTGTCAAGGCGGATTGAGTGGCAATGGTGTGCCGAAACCCTAGGAATTCTCATATCTATCTTTATTTTAATTACTTTTAATTGCTTCCTAATTTACATTGATCAAAACAACATCTCTCAATTTACAGATTTCATCTAGCCTTTCGAAAGATTGTGATTCGATCGCTCAAAGCATTGAACCAATATTCCCTGTGGATCGACCTCGAATATACTACTCGATAGGATTGTGCGCTTGCAGTCCGAACCGATAGCATTTACGAGTTTATAAATATTAAAAGAAACATTGCTCTCTTTTGAGTGATCAGCTCCACAGTGGGGCGGTCATCTATGGAAGTGGACTGTCTGGGCATTAATAAAAATTAAAGGGTATATTTGTTATTTTATTGAGGGCATTAATAAAAAAATCGGAAAAGATCTAATCTCTCCGTATATTTTTATAAATAATAAACAATACATATCAACTTTTAAATAATTAAAAATTTGATAAATTAATTATTTTCCAATAATAATAAGCGTAAGTCTATCGGCAGATGAATTCTCAAGACCACAGATAAAAAAATAGATGATAATAGTTTATAATAATTTTGGTTATGTTTAGAAATAGAATAGTGCGGACTTAAAACTAAATGTATAGAAAAAGATCTGAGACGGTGTAGTTTATAGTGTCTCAGTGTATAAGAAGATGTCGTTGTAGTCTGCAGCGTCTGTGTTTTTCTAATGAATATGAAAATTTATATGTCATGAGTTTAATGATTTTAAATGCTACATTAAAAAAAAAGAAAAATTGGTCTGGTCTCCGAATAAAGCTATATAGTACAAAACAAAACGAACCTCTTGCATGGGTGGAGCAGGAAAATGTAGATTTTAGATCATGTTTGGTCGTGAAGTAAAGTTATTTCGGATTAAATTATTATTTCAAGTTAAGATTTATTAAAATAATTATGTTTGGTTAGAGTTTGGTTGAGTAATATTGTGAATAGAGAAAAAATTATAAGTCGTATGCTACTCTAATCACAGAGACCGCACGTGGAGTATCTTACTCCGGATTAACTCAAATATTTTATTTTTTAGTAAAGTTAGAGGTCAAGCCACCTAACTGTTTTAATATTCACAAGAGATCTTCCATCTGAGTTTCAAACATGCGACTTTCCATACGGAAAATATTGCCTTCATTACTAGACCAAAGCATGATTCTCAACTCAAATATTACATCATTTTAATTCTTCAAATTTACTCGTCGTTTGATTGGTTAAAGGTGGAATAAATAGTTTACTCCACAACATAACATGAACGGATGGAGATAAATTCAGTCTTTTTATAAAAAAATTATGCAGGAGATACTTTTTTTTTTTTTGAAAAAATAATACCGTATTTATAGAAATCGTTATTTTGAAGAAGAAGAAATAACATATTCGGACTAAATTCACAAAATGTAGTTGCGTGCTTGATAAATCTTGAATTAAATATTTCGACACCGAAATTTCTGTAGGAAAGGGGTTCAGTGCTCTGGTCCTGTGCATGCTCAGCTGTTCGATTTATCTAATTCAATCCAAATTAATATATTTGTTAATAGCTGATTCAGTAATCAAACAATCAATTTGAAAATTAAAATGGTTGAAATATCCATCAGACTAGTTATTGACAAGACCTGTCTACTCCAAAAGAGATAAGATACGGAGATTTGAGACTGGCCGGTGGCCACGGTACCCATAATTTTTTATTTATAGATTTTATTAAAATAATATAGAAAAATTGATTAATGACAGTGCTATTTCGATATCGTAGAAGGAACCGAATCAATAGTTTAGTTACTTTGGTATACTGTCCTACCTACATGCCCGCCACAAAAAATTCTACATACCCTAATTTTATTTCTGAAGGAACTAAATTATTGATTTAGTTTCTTTATAACTGATTAAAGAAATCAAATTAATGATTCAATTCTTTATGTGGAACAAAATATATAGACAATGGTGCTTGCTGCGGGTTAAAAAATGATAATATATTCAGAGGCGGAACTAGAAAACTAAAATTGAGAGAGCTAAATAAGTTATTGTAGTGTAATTTTGTTTTATAAGGGAAGCTAATATGTATAAATACTAATATAAATTATAAAATATAAAGGACTAAAGTGCTATTTCTAATTGATGGACCGGAGTGGCTAAGTCACCTCTAACCAGCATTGTGTTCCGTCACTGAATATATTATGTATTTTGCAATTCAAGAATTATAAAATTAGTACAGTGGCATGAATTCTGTCTCTCTATAGACTACAGAGAGACGTAGGCTCAACTCTCGAAAATAACATCTAAAAATATTAAATGTACCGAAATTCTTTAATAGAAAAAAAAACATCAACAACGAAATTGCATTTCCATTTTACTGCAATGTTAGCAAAAAAAACCTATTTAAAAAGAGGGCACATAATATATATTTCTGTGTGGGACTTCACATAATACAATATTATGGCAGCCTAGTAAATTTATATGAGTATGAAAATAAACCAACTTTTATCTCAAGAGAATATACTATTTTTTTCATATGTGAAGCATTAAGACTTATTTTTAAGTTTGTGCTACTTATCTATGGTTCGAAAATGTTTTGCATTTCAATTTTTCAACGCCATTGGAGATAACTTAATATCATCAACATAACTTAAAAGGCCGATTGTAAGTGTTTTAACTGTATATGTTGTCACATAGTAAAAAAGACAAGATGCACACCAGCCGGTCAATGGGGAACTATTTTCAGGCATGAGCCCTTTATTTGTTTCCACTTTAATTTTATTGATGACCTTAGACTAGCATATTCTATGGTAAAAACAAAGAAGATATAGTACAATGGGGGAATTTATGTCTCCCCTCAAAATTTTGCAACATTTTCCATTTTATGAAAACCGCTTTATAAAATAATTGCATAAACAGCGAAGCATAATTACTACATATTTGATTATGAGTCGCATATCTGACAGACATTCAGACCACTCCGTGACGTGCCACAATATGCGTTCATTTTTTTCCACAAACAAAAAAATATATATATATATATATATATGTGTATGCGTTCATTTTCTAAAATATTGTTTCATACCAACTCGTAGAATACTGTCTTCGCACAAGTTACAAGAGCATCTACAACGCAGTTTGCTTTCTAATTTGTAATATGATGTGACTAATTGTATATTAATTGTTGAGATGTACGGTAGTTTGTAAATTAACAAATTTTCTTTAAAAGAAATTGTTTTCTTATTAACAGTGTGGCAAATTTATTAGCTAATACTCTTCATTTCTCTACCCATAGCACTCTCTCTTAGTGAAAAAAAGGAGATATCGCTGATGTGGAGGGTGAAAGAAATTGAAAGGAATTTCACCGATAGGAAGGTTCAGCAATTAATGTCACTTTAATTTCTAAATAACTGTTAACGGCTGTTTTAAATTTCTAATCAATTGCTTGGATTGGAGATACTCTAATTGCCACTTTTTTTTTGGATAAAAAATCCGTAAGGCATAATCAAGTAATTGCCACTCGATTAGAAATATAAACAAGTCAATAGGCGTATACCAAACATTATACTTGAGTTGTACGTATAAAAATTTTTACAGGTTAACTTCATACTAAATTAAGTCAAAAGTTAATAAATTTGATATGTAAACGTATCAATCGTAATGTAGATTGATTTCAATGATTTAAATTTGTTGTTTTAAGTCATTTTAATAGGTTTTGAAGTTAAGCTTATAAAAAAAAAAATTGGTTACTTTGTCATTATTCTCCATTAGTTGAAAATCTCAAATACAAGTAAAAAAAATGTTAAGTATCTTTTATGATTCCCCGTTTTAGAAAAAAAGAAAGATTCTGCATTCGTTAAACTTAATCAAGTTTCATATATCTCCCTCTAACATCTGGAATAATTTTTAGTCGATTGATGTTATCTTTTTATTCTCTCCCCGTGCATATCTACACAACAGGCTTTAGTACAACGTTAAAACCCAAATAAAAAATGGAAAAAGGCCGACAACTATCCTGAAATTTGATGCACCTTCCATTTGAGCGAAATCCTCAGTTAAAAGTTAAAACTCAATATATACAGGAGTAGCTCTGAAAACAATATATGATTTAACCTACTCAGATGCTTTAATTTTATTAATCAGGCCTACTTCCTGGGTCCAGTGGGTTATAGCTGGTGGTGAGTATGGATACGACTCTGCTATATATACAGGAGTAGCTCTGAAAACAATATATGATTTAACCTACTCAGATGCTTTTAATTTTATTAATCAGGCCTACTTCCTGGTTGGTCCAGTGGGTTATAGCTGGTGGTGAGTATGCTATGTTGCATAGATACCGGTACGGATATCATATCGGATACGATACGGATACGGCGATATGATAATTTTCAAAATTCTGAATACTACGCCAATTAAATATATTATTTTTTATTATTTTAATTATATTATTAATTAAACACTTATATTATACCATAGTTACATGTATTAGCAACAAAGGCTTGTGTAGTGTAGTGGTAGTTGTTTTGGTTCTTAACAAACAAATCCAGGTTCGAATCACACTGCTGGGAAATTTTTTGAGTTCTTGCGCGGCTCATGGTACACCATTCTTGCACAGTGTACGGGTGCGGTCCACAGGATGTACAAGTATCCGTGGCGTATCGGAAAGTATCGGAGCGTATCGGTGGAATATCGAAGGTGTGTAGGATACGCCCACATAAGCTGATACGCTAGCTGACGTATCAGACACAGGTGCGTATCCATATCCAATATACACCCGGGTACGGAACACTAAATGAAGTATCAGAGTAACATAGTGAGTATGGCAATATACTCCACCATTCAATGCACACGTAACAAAAGTAAAAGGAGAAATCTTTCCTATCTACGAATGTTGTCATTAAATATTTACAATTTGCATAAAGTAACAAATGAAAGCAATTGAAAGTTGCCACTTCAAAATAACTAATCTGTACGTACAATTGTCGCTTAAATATGTACAATTTGCATTCTCTAATGCAGAAAAAAATAACAAATGAAAACAATTGAAAATTGCCACTTCAAAATAACTTATTCTGCACTTAACAATCCTCATCACCGAGCTATAGCCTGAAAATGAGAAGATCCCAATCAATTCATTTCAAAAGCTACAAAAACTGCTATAAGGAAAGGCGTGTAACCTTTTTTTTCTTGTCTGGGAGAATACCACCTCTTGGGATTGGTTACTCGAATTGAGAGCTTCAAGTATGCTTTCAATCCACCTGCAGATTTAACAAAATAATAATGATGATGACGATAATAATAATATGATCAACCAAGTTATATATTCAATTGTTGAAACAAAAGAGAAACTATTACCCTTCAATACCGGGATTTTTGGGATAATAAATATTTGTGAGGCCTAATCTTTTAGCTGCTGCAGCAGTTGTTTCTCCAATGCATGCCACCGAGTTGTCCCACCCGAAATTAGATACCAGATTAACCCAGGCACTGTTTTAGAAAATGTATGGTTACATTAATCCACAAGTAATTTACTACAAATTCAGAAAAAAATATGAAAAAAATTACTGAAGTACCGCAAAGCAGAAGGAGAGGCAACAGCAACAACAGGGACCAAAAGAGCCTGCTCTAATTCCTGTGGGTCTACCTCTTGAACCGGTACCTTCAGAAAGGCGTAGATTTTAACAAGTTTCTTTTCTTATACCTGATCTTAACAAGTCATGCAAGGTATAAAAAATATACATAAATAAGGTGCTAAATAATTTACAGTGTCGTATGTATTGAGCCTCAAAACATCAAATCCTCGGCCTGACAAGCCGTCCTCTGCACACCAAAGGGGAAAACTCATGGTTACAAGTCCAAATATTACACTGAAAAGGTCAGGTTATTGAAAAGGTCTTAACAATGCATCATTAATCTGCAAATTTCAATTAATGTTTAAATGCTTTCATGTTTTTTCATTTGTCATCCTTTTTTGGTTTGAGTTGGACCTTAAACTAATTGCTATTGCTAACAAATTAGGTCCTTACACTATTAATGTCAAGCATCGATGATGTGGCAGTCAACTGAAATATTTTGACACCAATTAAACAGACGAAACTACATCCAACAATCCTCAATAGTTTATTAAACAATTTTCGCAAATAAAAGCCAAGGAACCTTTTCAAACAATGAAAGAAAGTTCTGGCCCTTTAGGAGCAGAGTTTGTAAATTCGACAGAATAACTTAGTATACCTATTTCATTGCTCGCTTTTACTGAAGCAGGATACAAAACCCTACAGCTGATTTGACCCGATCTTGGAAGCTCTTGAACCAAAACTTTTCCCGTTGCTGACGATAAAAGTAGAAAAGAGAAACAATTCTATCACCCTCAATTTTAAGTGAAAAAGGTGTGAAATTATTTTGTACTTTCCACACAAGAAACAGATACCTTTAGAAGGAGAAAATGCAATCTGAAGAGGTTGATCAGGTAACTTAGATGCTTCGAGAAATGTGCTGGCTGTGCCTTGGCCAACCACTCCAACTTGCACTCTTGGATTTCCTGCCGCTCTGACATAAGGTAACTTAGATTGATGTAATTACAAATATAACTCAAAGATAATCCATATCTTTTCTACTATGATGAGATCTGACAGTAGCAGGCAAAGAACAAAAGGTTAGTTGACACAAAAATCATTTTACCCTTACTTCCATGCATCGAGGAACACTGAGCCAGCTTCCGGTGAGGTTATAATAATCCAATCAAAGCTATCATCTGGTAACAAAAGGCCAATCACAAACTCAGCAACTGAGACTAATCTACTGTAATTTTAGAAAAGCCACGTATGACAAAGAATAAAATGAGATGTACATAAAATTACGGAAAAATGAAAATAGAGATATTGTGGTTAAAACATACTATGCAAGAAATGAGAAAGCCTATCAGCATCTGGCCCTTGAACATGCTTTATCAGAGGAAACTCTAAACACCTGATATCATGCTTTGCCTGCAGAGCCAAATAAATACAAATCACTGTTAAGTGCTGATTAGTAGAAACACTATAAGATCGCCTGCTTTCAGATTTAAAGAAATGGGCGTAATTGGAAATACACCGAGCCCTAATCCCAACTTTTTTGCAAATTGGTGAGAGAATTTGAGGAAAGGTCAGTGAAAAAGGTATATATACATTGATCTAGACACAGAATTTGGCCTTAGATGCTATTAAGAAATTGAGATTCATAATGGAATTACTCTCTCTTTCTATTGGTTCTTTCTCCTTCCGGTTAGTAACATAATTTAGGGACAATTGTTGCCATACCCATCAAAATATGAAAATTTCTTAATTCCCAATAAAAACGAACAACCATTATCATACCCTTTCTTTAGTTTAATTTTAAAATTTAGTTTCAGCTTATTGCAATCTTTTATTTCAAGATGAAAGGACTAATTAACCCTTCTCTTCAAACGAACACATTCTTATTGTCCGATTATGATCAATATTTTTTTTTGCATTCTAATCAATGAAATGTCGAATACTAATGTGCAAGTTTAGCTACTGGATTTGTATTGATTGAAAAAATGGGTTTGTATTGGTAGTAGTGACTAATTGACAATTGACTTCTTCTTTGCTATATTTTCTTTTTGCAAAGTAGGTGATGTCAAATTCTTGTAATTGATTAGAATGCAAAAAAGAAATATATTGATCGTAGTTGGACAGTAAGAATGTGCTTGTTTGAAGAGAATGGTAAATTCAGTGATAAATGGTAATACAATGAAAAGGGTGCTAACCGCCCCCCCCCCCACACACACACACACACACAAATATAAATTGGGAATTTGTAAATTTGTCCATTTGAATTTTGTAATTTTTGTATGCATCAATAATTTGAGCCCTCCTTATAAAATGAAATTATACTAGATTTGATTTTTTAATCTCCTAAATCTCAATTTTCTAGTTTCATCTCTGCCTAAATTAGTCCTTTTATCTTAAATAAAAGACTAATAATAAGCTCAAATAAAAAAAAATAGATTAAAGAAGATAAAGACTAATAATAAGCTCAAATAAAAAAAATTAGATTAAAGAAGATAAAAGACTAATAATAAGCTCAAATAAAAAAAATAATTAGATTAAATAAAGGGGAATGAGAAAGGTTATTTGTTTTAGCTGGAAAAATAAGAGATCTCAAGTTTTAATGAGGAAATTGGATATTTACAAATTTTTGATGGATATGACAATAATGAGGAGGGTTCTAATGCCTCCACCTTTTAATTTTATAATAACATAAATTCTAAAATTCATATATTCAAACGGATAGATTTGATCTATATAATTTTCTCTACATGCACATAAAAAAAAATATCACCTTTTGATTTTGGTTTTATATGAAACAATAAATTGAAAAATCAACGTCCAGGAATTATCCACATTGGTGTATTTTTGCAAGCTCTCAATACTAATTGAAATGTAATGATACATGTGCATAGAGAAAATGATATAAATAATATTTAACGGTTTTATTTTGACATTTAAATTTATATTTTAAGCTATTGTACTTCTAAAATGGGTAAATTTTGTTGGAGGTAACTAAACTTTGTCGTTTGTCACGAATTGGTCATCCAAAATTTTGTTGGAACAAACGAATTTGTCACGAATTGGTCATTCAAGTTTGATTCATCCCTCACTAAACTTTTCATTTGTTCCAATCAAGTCCTCTATAACTTGTCCATCCAAAAAACTAATAAAATATAAAGTGATATGGAGATGGATGAGCATATTCTGTTAGTATTTTGGACGCAAAAGTTACAGAGAGACTTGATTGGGAATTTGAGACAAATGAAAAGTTGAGTGACTAATTCGTGACAAAGCACAAAGTTAGTGACCTCTGGCGAAATTTACAATTCTAGAATGGAGGCATGATGGAGGCACAAGAAATTGAGGCATTTGAACCCTCCTCAACAGTAATTACCATCATTTAAAATGGGGAAGTAGGCAATTTAGAATAATTTAATGGATATACCAACATTTCTCCCTGGAAATAGGCAAATTTAGAAGTTTTTTTATTTTATTTTGATATGGGAAAGAAAAGAAGGTTCATCTACCTTCAAAACATTGTAAGTTACTGATTCATGAACAAACTGACATTCAGTCTCGTACAGATAGCCCGCGAGACTTTATTGTATCTTCACAAAACCACTCCCCGTAATGTATATCAATGATACAAATTTAGAGAACTTTGGAAGAGAATCTCATGTACTAACTAAAACTAAAAATCACTTACTTACCAGGGCATTAATGAGCTTCGCGTTCTTCCCTCTCTCTCTGGTGACAACAACTCTCGGCTCAGCTGGAGAAGCAGAGCAAGCACGAATGTTAGAACGGTGCGAAGAGCTCCAAAAAGTTTTCTTCGTAGACAAACGGCTCGAAAAGGCTTTCTTCGAAAAAGGAGAGCTAACGGGCGGCCGCGAGAGAAGCAAAACGGATGCCATATATTTGATTTGGATTTTTGGTTTCTATTTCAATTTCTGTTCCTTGATATTTCCGGTATAGAGAATTAGAGATGTGTCGCGAGAAGGCAACAGGCGCCAGCTAGCGGATCGCCGCTTGAGACCCTTTTCGGCTTTTGCCCTTCCTTTTTTATATTTTTCCTAATTTTCTATTCCAACCTCCTCTTTCCACTTTGCCAATCAAAATATATTGTGGGTTCTTTGTTTCGTAAATTCCTGTGTTCCTTCGTGAAATGGGTTAAAAACCCAATATTTAACGAAACAGGCCCACACCAAACTTCTTCTGATTTCCTCTATCGTCGAAAGCTGGTAAAAGAAGAAGGAGAAGCTTGTAGGGAAAACCCACTTCATGTCGATATGCACAACTACTGATTAAGCAGATCACAACAAAAAAGTCTTTTTCTTTTTTATTATTCAAAGCTTTAGCTAGGTGTCTACCTACGGGTTTCTCTCTCAAAAAAGAAGCTAGGTGTCAGCCGCTTGGGCCCGTTGTGTCCGCTTTGCCCTTTCAAGTAGTCAATGGGCCTGTTTGGCTGTTTCTAGGAGAATTAAGTTTCTGTGCCATATAGTAGTGTAGTCTAACATGTGTCATTGATTGTACTGCCAGCCTGGACCGTTCCTACTCCGAATTAGCATTATGTGCTAAGAAATGTGTTTTAATATTGCTTAAGAAGTAATCGTTCGAAAAAATTAATGTAGATTAAGACTTTAAGGAGTGTCAAGAAGACTCAAACCTCTCAAGCGTACTATCTAATTTGTTAGAGAGGTACTTTTACAGTTTTATTTTAATTCGCATAAGTTAACATGAGTTTCATTTAATTTGTAAAATAAGTATTTACAATGCAAATCCTTCATCTTATGAAATATACGAGCCATATTATATTAACTTTGCTCTTCTGAATTTAGGAGGTGTTATCCAAATTTAATTCGGGTGTGTTTGAATTGAGAGTAAGATTAGTGAAGAATAGCGTGTTAATTCCGAATTCGGAATAGCTGTTAATTCAACATTTTAATGGATTAACAAAATAACAGCTAATTCGAGTTAAAATAGTCACTAATCCAACTAACTCTGCTATTTCTTAGCACCCAAACACACTAAACATTACACCCAGCTTAATGCCACTTATTCACCTTTGACCTTCTCTTACATTCAAATTGTATAATTTAATATTTTTTATGAGAACTCTTCATCAAACTTTTTTATGGAGCAATATTTTAGAACCGTAAAAAGCTTTCAATTACCCAAAAGACCACTAAAATAATCAGAACAAATAATGATAAAATTCCTAGAAATGTTCGGTGGTCTTTTTCTTTTGCATAAAGTTGCCATGGCAAGACAAAAAAAAAAAAGGAACCAGCAACAAACTCCGAAAATTTTATTAATATTAAAAAAATAAAAAATTTAACAATTTGCATTCAAATTCGGAAAATTTCTAAATCTGTCCAATCAGAAAAATAATTCTCTGAATTTAGGCCTAAAGAAGCTTTTTTGGCGACATTATTTTTATTTTTTGTTTTTCTTTTGCGATTTAATTGTTTGTTTTTCTAGTTATTATTATTGTATATCAATTATTCAAACAAATTTCATATTTAATATTGTTTGAGTGTTTATTTTTTAATTTGTTCGAAATTATTTATTCTAATTGTATTTTTTAGATGTTTTAATTGTTTTGTTTTAGTTATGTGAAATTTTATTTGGAAATTGTTTTTATAAGAATAAATTTATCAAATGGGAAGTAACAATATTGAAATTCAAATTATTTCAACATAAAAATTAGAATTAAAGTTACTAAATAAAAACCGGAAATGTCACTACAAATTAAAATTACAACAACATAAAATTAAAAATATTAAATAAAAATCAGAATTGTCACTGCAAATTAAAATTACAACAACATAAAAATTAAGAAACATCAACTTTGGCGTCTATTTGAAGAATATCTTCTTACAGAAGAAGATACTCTTGTTGTTCTTCTTGAGGAAGATGTTCCTTCTTCTGCTTGTCTTGCTACTTTATCTACATTACAAGTAAAATATATATAAATTAATTAATATTTGTTAAAGAGAGAACCAATAATATTAGTATAAGTAAATAATTAAATCATGCATTTTCATCGGTATGCGGTTGTGTCGTTCCCTTCCCTTTTTGATCAATCTCCGCTCCGGGATGATCCTCAGACCGTTGTATCGAGGCTAGTCACATTGGTTGCCTTTGGGCTCGAAGCAGGCACCCCCTGTTTGTGCCACCATTGACATACTGTAGAGGGGGCTGACGTCAAATTGTCATCATAATTCATTTCTCGGACCACTGCCATGAAATGAGAACATGGTATACCAGTCAATTGGGGCTTATGACATTCACATTCAACCTTGTTGTTATCCTTAACAACAACCTTATACCCGAAATCCTTGTGGGTATACTCCAATCTTGGCTGATAATGCTTTGTAGGAATTTTTTCACTCCTTACAGTGACATCATACACCACATGTACCATACCGTAAGGAATTGTAGTCATGGCTAGAGATTTGTTGATATGCTTTTGCAACAATTCACTTACCCTGTTGGACCACATCTGACCCTGCTCAAGTGTCATTTCAGTTTTGTTTAACCATTCAAAAAATCAGGCATTCAACTTGTAGAATGTGTCCTCCACCACGGCCGAAACTGGCAATCGCTGACTCAGTTGAACACATTGTTCAGTGACTCGGACCTATTTGTTGTCATTATTCCCTATCAGTGACTTTCGTCCAATGCTTGGTACAGCTTCTTTGGACATGGAAGCTCGTCCTCATCATTTGGGTCTCTCTTACCCACCTTGTTAAGGTAATTAAGAGCCTCTGAACAACCAATCTCAAATTCCTAAAACATCTCCTCCAACCTCCTAAGTTTCTTTTTGTTTACTCCAATTTTGAACCTATCACTTGACCTCTCTCTTCCGCCCCATATGCTTGAAGAGGTTCTCGGCAACATGTTGAAAACAGTATCGATGCACACATTGATCGGTAGACTCATCCCATCCGAGATGTGGATCCTGGAACATGGTTTTAATCCCCAAATATCTATCCGATATGACACAAAAGAATCGACCATTCTCCAATGACTTTCCAACCGCAACCATCTCATAAAAAACCCCAGTTTTCTGCACTTTCTTTCTCCACAATTCTGAAAGCCAATAGAAGCAATTGGTTTTCGGCATCGTATACACATGCCATCAACAACCTACCTTGGTACCATTCCCGATATGAAATAGTCATTGATACTAATCACTGGTCTAAGGAACGGTATCGCTGCAATACATGGCCCATATGCCCATGCCGCTGCCTTGAAATGCCTATCGCTGATTCATCTATCAGGATCGAGGCCACACAATACTTGATTCATGTAGTGGTTCTTTTTATGGCTTTCAAGAGCGGAATAAGCAAGTTGTCTGAGTTCTCCCAACTCCCAAACAGATTTACAATAGCAAACTTACGGCCTTGCCATAACTTGTTACTTGTAGTATCGGCTGCACAATCCCTTCTCATGGTCGCATTAATTACAAGAGCAACCATCTCTGCTGTAAGCTGAACATGATCAGCACGCGAGGCCGATACTTTGCATGTATGAGGGATTGCTTGTTTGTAGATAATCTAATTTTTTGTAAGACCATAAGACTTCACGCATAACTTGAATTTGCAGGACTCATCCTTGCACACCATAACTAAACGCCGAGGTTCGCTTTTGAAAACCTTACACTCAAAATTATTCTTGAGACGTAACTCATTAGTTGCTACCTCTAGAGCCGTTTTCGACTCAAACACTTTGTCTACTGCCAATGGGTTATCGAATGTTCTCTATGTACCCAAAAACCCGACATCCACTACTTGGAAAGCTGATGTGTCATTGAAACTATCAACCGAGTGTCTCATATCTGCCCGACCAGTGATTGGGCACTGTGACACAGACTGAGACTGTCTAATCGGTCGAACTGCATCGTCAAAATCCGATGACTCATCTGAGAGAATCTCATCCCCGCTCTTCAAATTGTCATCATAAATTACATCCACCGGTACATGTGAATAATCAGGGACCGATACCGGTCTATGGACCCGAGCAGCTTTGGGTCAGGTTAGGGGTTCAGGTACCCAACTACTACTGGGTCGAGATCGATTTTCAGGGATTTGACTTGGTACACGGGCTTGGCTTTTCAGATCCAATTGGGAATTAAAACAGGCATTAGTCGGTTTCAATTCTACATACAACTCCAGAATCGGTACCCTTTGTGGGAAGGAAGCCACAATTCCTAAAATCATTTGGAATGATGCCTTGTCTGTTATCGGTACCAATTGGTATTGTTGGCCATCAATAAACATATTGATCCGGGCTTAAATTTCCAGATTTGTTTGACTATTGGTATACCCAACTCGTGAATATATCTCTCTCTGGAGATAATCAAAAGTATGGTTCACATTTACTGGCAATGAGTCTCTAGGACGGGTATTGTAAAAGACAATATCATCACAGTACTGGATTTTTCCGCCAACAAATAATTTCACACATATCATTTTTTGTTTTGGTTGGTCTGAATAGCACACTACAATTTTAAAAATAATAACCCTATAAGCATTTCAACAATAAATTACAAAAACTCGAAATGGTTGAGTCTCTCTTCTTCTCTTCTTCCTCTTTCTTGTTCTCTTCTTTTTAGAAACAGATTTTATAAAATCCAGGCCCGAATTCAGAAAATTATTCTCCAGATTCATGGATCCAGAGAATAATTCTCCGGAAAGACAAAGGCTGGATCCGGAGATTTATTCTCCGAATTAGACAGACTTATAATTTTCCGAATGTGGGATCAGATTGTTAAATTTTTTATTTTTTAATATTAATAAAAATTTCGGCAACAAACTCTTGTAATAAACTAAGGTTTGAGTTGCTTCTTCACGAGAATATATGCAATAAACTAAGGTTTGAGTTACTTCTTCATGAGAATATTGCTCTCTCTCCGGACATTTTTTAACAAGTTGTATTTTAAAAGCTTGTTAATGCAAAATTTTGTTGGCCCCTCCGATTCCGTATCCTATGTATTATTTCGTATTTTGGATTTAGAATCTCCACAGTTCGATCAGAATATGAACCAATTTGACTCGAACGAGTCTACAATGCACGAGATCTTTTTAATATTCATGCCAATGCGGATTAAAATGGTCTTAATTTGTTATACATAAACTCAATGAAGTCCAACATCAGAAAGTAGAATAATAAAAAGTATTGGAATTTTAATCATGTAACTAATCCAAAACTAAATGTTTTGAAGGACAATTTGATCCTTTGCTTATTCGTATCCTTACGATATCACTCTTTCCCCGAGAGCAAATTTGGAATGCTAATTAATTTTCTACTTCGAAGGCATTAATTATTAATTACTCTCTTTTTATTTGTTATCGCTGAATGCGCTTTTAAGCGGAACTTTTTATAATATCCAAAAAAAATTCAAAATTTCAAAATAAGCACCTATTTTCAACTTATTTACGAATCTACCTAAACCGGAGAATTATTTTCCGAATCCAGCGTCTCTTTCCGAAAAATAATTTTCCAGATTCAAATATTCTCTTTTTAAAGAATTATTTTTCGGATTTGGGTTTCCGGAAAATAATTCTCCGTTTTTAGGTTTTTTTCTTTTGATTTTTTTAATTAAATAGAAAATATTATATTTTATTTATTTTTTTATTGAAATATTAAAAATATTTTTATATTTCTTTGAAAATAGATGAAATACTAAATAATTGAATTTATTACAAAGACTGCAACAAATAACCCGTATCAACAATTTTCAAACTGGATCTTTTGCGGCTGTAAAAAAATTAAAATATTTCTTTGTGTGTTATTGGAAAAAAAATAAAAATATTTTGAATCTGAGTTATTAATTCCGGTTCAAAAGTCACTTCTGAGTAAATAAAGAAAATATTGTGATTCTTCTAGTACATTTAAATTTTAAGATATTGCATCTATTTTGAAAAAAAAAATGGATATGAAATAATTTCGTCTGACATATTGTTAGAGCAAATTCTTATTTTTCTTAGATCCAAAATATTTTTATTTTTTTCCAATAATATACAAAGAAATATTTTAATTTTTCTTACAGCTGCGAAAAATCTGGTCTTAAAAATATTAATCCGGGTTAGTTGTCGCAGTCTTTCTAATAAATTCACTTATATAGGTATTCCATCTATTTTGAAAAAACATATAAAAGTATTTCTAATATTTCAATACAAAATATAAATAAATCATGACATTTTCTATTTAATTAATAAACCTAAAACCAGAGAATTATTTTCCAGAAAGAAAGTATTTGAATCCGGAGAATTATTTTCTAGAAAGAGACGCTGGATCTGGCAAATAATTCTCTGGTTTGAGCATATTCGGGAATAAGTTAAAAATGGGTGCAGATTTTGAAATTTTGAAATTTTTTGGATATTAATAAAATTTTTGGCATATCAGATGGCTAGGAAGAAAGTCCTAAAATTGTTGGTTATCCTTACAAAGGTCAAGAGTTCGATTCCCCTCACGACTTCGCAGCCTCTGCGAAAGTTTAAAAAAGAAAAATATATCATTTTAAATATTATCATTTATAGTTAATATGTCAAAAAAAAATTTGAATTAAGTATTAGCTTTTTGTAATGAAGGAGTATAACAATTATGTATCATTTTGATTTTTTTTTAATCCTCTTTTTATTTCTTAGCTTTTAATGTAACAATTACATAATATAATCAACTTTGATAAATTCGAAATTAATTATATTACTTTCTTTCTCATTTTAGCATATCAGTTGCTATATCCAGCAAGTCTTTATGTTTTCTTGTGCTTTCTATTACTATTATTTGTTTATGCATTGAATCTAACTTGTACTTAATAATCCTAACATTATAATTTTTTTCATAGAAGAAAATATTTTAACATTTGTGCTATAAATTTGTCATCTAAGACCCCAATGTAGTCATTTTGGCTCGAGCCTATAACCGAAGGGGAGGGTTTTGTCCAAACGGCTTTGGATAAAGTTTCATCCAAAGTCAGACCTAAACCGTCCTGATCTGCATCAAAATTCGCACAAACATTTAGATTCAATGAGCAATTTAAATTTATTAAGATTTAAATATATTTACATCAATCGCAATGCAAATCGGATGTTTAAGATTGGCTTTGGATGAAATTTTGTCGAAAGCCGTTTGGACAAAACCCAATCCCATGATCGAATTACATTAGTAGCGAAGTTTGATCGGATGTATTGCAAGATCTAATCACAAAAAAAAATTGAAAAAAAGAAGAAGATAAAACTATTTGTTTTGAAATAAGTATAATTTAATATAAATTTAAAAGGGAGAGTTTTTAAAATTGAATTTTTTTCGTTTTTTATGTTATATATGAACTATATTTCCATGTATCCTTAATTCCACACAATCACATGCTTGGCGATAAACCCGGATAAAGCATTGCGCCACATGAGATCCTGAGTTGGAAGTTTCTCAGCTCTTCTATTTAAAAAAGAAAAAGAAAAAAAGGATCCTCTTAGATCGTCCGTACCTCACCAAATGATCATCAATACTTTTTACTTGCACAAGGGGCGCATTTTTCAGTAAACCAAAACACCGACTAGCGGGGCCCACCTTACAGTTTAAAACACGCACTTTGTTCGTTCATCCAGGCGGGACCACATTAATATTTATAATAACCTCATTAATTACTATTTTTAAAAAAATTTATCTTCATCATTGCTACTACATTTAGATATGAGGAGGTTTTTTTACGGTTTTTTTAGAAATTAAAAATGTAATTGCTTCCAGATGAAACCAAAGTTTTTGGAATCGTACTAACAATGCAGTTTCTGTGTTTTACAGATGCTAAACCTCATCTTGACCACATATTGTTCAAAATATGTTGGAATCACATCATTGATTCGTATCTATTATTTTTTGAAGAAAAAAAATCAATTTTCTTTTCTGAAAATTTAATTTTTTTCATTTCTAAAAGAGAATCTATTTTCTCTTCATTCTTAGAAAATTACTAAGATTCGCTGAATGCCGAGGCGGTCAATGGTCATATCTTTTGTACATCTCTCTATCAGAGGAACCTTGTGAGGAGAAATGAGATCCTCGTGCGTCTGAGCGATATGATCGATAAGCAGGCAAGCAGCGGATCGGATCGTATCACCGTATGTAGGTTAATATATATATATATATATATATATATTTTTTTTTTTTTTTGAAAAATAGGTAAAATATCACCGATTTTATTAGAAACCGACATAGTTCGGATGTTTCATGCTCCAAACTGCTGGAGCAAAAAAACATGTACAGACACTGGTACATACCAAGTAGCAGAACTAACTAAGCAACAATAATAAAGGAAGCAACAACAAAACACAGTCTAAAACTCAACTAAGCAACTAAGCTATATATGTATCTAGAACTGTACCAAGTATAAGGATATGTAGGTTAATAATTAACACATAATATTTGCTTTGGAAAGGTTCCCGAGTCAGAGTTCGGAACTCAATACCTATCGACCGCCATTTATGCATGCTAAGTATCTGTCAATTAGTCAATGCATAATTATTATTGAAGTATGGATCTATGACAAATGAAGTGTCAACTTAGTATTCATTTAAAGTATAATTCAGATGAAATGTCAATATATGCATATAATTCAGTTTTAACTCAACGGAATTAGTGTAATTAACGTCCAAGTTAGTGAAATAATAATCTAACTATTCTGACATATATTACCTGGAGCAAGATGTGCATGGTGGTGATCAGATCGACCTAGAGTTGATGATCTTTGGGCCACCAAAAACATTACCGTAATGTTGTTAATTATTTGCTAAAATTCATAATTCTGATCTTCGGTAAAGAATAGTAGGCAATATTATATATATTTTTTTAAAAGAGGTAGATGCTCATTTCATTACTGAAATATTTAATTACAAAAACTAGTTAGCCAGCAAAAGCTGAACTGATAACCTCAGACAAAAGTGAAGCACAATGTTCAGAACAACATAACAGGCATAACGTCGGCAATATTATATTGGTAAATGCTTTGTAAGATTGATATATTTGTAGGGGTAATGATTTTGTTTGTCCGGAACAAATCACATAGGTCTCGTCCAGCATGCTGGGATGATTGTAAACGCGTGAAAAAATGATAAATTATATACATTTGAAGAGTATATCATATATAAATTTTGAAGCGAAAATAGATAAAATTTCTACTGAAGTTAGCAATCTTCTATATGTAAGCACAAAGAGAGAAATGTAAAGTATTGCTTATAGTGACAAAGTCACAGTGAATCAGAGCTAGGCAGTGGTTTATTTCTTGATTTTGAAAAATATTATCGGACCTGTACTAATATTATTTGAATTTGGATTTTGCCTATTCCGAATGCTCTTAGTTCTTGGTGAAATCGACCGAGTCGCAACAAATTTGTTAAGAGTTTTTTTTTTATCAAGTTATTTGAAAATAGAACAAAAGAAAGATGGGAAGAAGAATTTGAAAGACCACAATAAATCTGTTATTTTTTTTGTTTCAAAGAAATAGATAGAATTTTAATATAAAGCATTAAATTATTTTTTGCGGTTCAACTGTTTGATAATGAGTTGAACTTCAAAAGAATGGTCTTATCATGAACTATGCTCTCAGGAACTATATTAAGTAAAATTTAATACTTTAATATTTTACATTATTCTCTAAAAAAACAGTTTAATATTTTACATTATTCTTTAAAAAAATAGTTTACGTTAACTTTTTATTTTGATATTTTTTTTTGAAAAAATCGAGTTTCTCATCTAATTTGGCCAATTCTACGTACTGATTCTCCCGATTTCGATTTTGTGGTCAATTTACAAGTCTGCTTCCGATAAAAATAATATTTAATAAAAAATTAAATAAAATAATTATATATATATATATAGAGAGAGAGAATGGCTATATACAAACGTTTCAGTCAAGTGCTGCCGGAGCTATATTTGATTATGTGATGTTCAAATAACAAATCCAAACCGTTAGATGTTCAATCTATATTAAAATCTACTTGGAGACGAAATTTTACATTTTTTTGAATTTTTTTACTATTTATTAAGCTGGTTTGAAAACCGCTGTTTTCAGTAAATTTCTACAGCATTGAAAACAGCGGTTTTCAAACCAGCTTAATAAATAGTAAAAAATTCAAAAAAATGTAAAATTTGGTCACCAAGTAGATTTTAATATATATTGAATATCTAACGGTTTGAATTTGTTGTTTGAACATCACATAATCAAATATAGCCCCGGCAGCAATTTAGCCACACTCTATATATATATATAGATAGATAGACTATGGTGAGTTGTGAAGTAAAACGTTGTTTTACTTCACGTCATATTTTCATTTTGAAAATCCAAACAACCGATCCGAACCGCTCAACATGTTCTAAATATTGAAATGTGCTTGGAGACTAAATTTTACATTTTTTGGAATTTTTTACTATTTATTAAGCCACTTTGAAAATCGCTGATCCACTGTGAACAGTAAAAACAGTAAAAATTTATGGACCACCGGATCAACGATTTTCAAAGTGGCTTAATAAATAGTAAAAAAATTCCAAAAAATGTAAAATTTAGTCTCCAAGCACATTTCAATATTTAGAACATGTTGAGCGGTTCGGATCGGTTGTTTGAATTTTCAAAATGAAAATATGAGCGTGAAGTAAAAATGACCTCTTACTTCACAACTCACCATAGCCCAGCTCCCTATATATATATAAAGATGAGCTATGGTGAGATGTGGAGTAAAATAAGTTTGTAATCCACGCCATATTTTCATTTTGAAAATTCAAACAACCGATCCGAACCGCTCAACATGTTCTCTATATTAAAATGTGCTTGGAGACTAAATTTTACATTTTTTGGAATTTTTTTACTATTTATTAAGCCACTTTGAAAATCGCTGATCCACTGTGAACAGTAAAAATTTCTGGACCACCGGATCAGCGATTTTCAAAGTGGCTTAATAAATAGTAAAAAAATTCCAAAAAAATATAAAATTTGGTCTCCAAGCACATTTCAATATAGAGAACATGTTGAGCTGTTCGGATCGGTTGTTTGGATTTTCAAAATGGAAATATAGTGCCATGGAGTAAAAACTTGGTTTTACTCCACGTCTCACCATAGCTCATCTCTCTCTCTCTCTCTATATATATATATAGAGAGAGAGAGAGAGATAGGCTATGGTGAGTTGTGAAGTAAAACGTCGTTTTACTTCACGCCATATTTTATTTTGAAAATCCAAACAACCGATTCAAACCGTTCAACTTTTTCTAAATATTGAAATGTGCTTGGAGACTAAATTTTACATTTTTTGGAATTTTTTTACTATTTATTAAGCCACTTTGAAAATCGCTGATCCGGCGGTCCAGAAAATTTTACTGTTTTTTACTGTTCACAGTGGATTAGCTATTTCAAAGTGGCTTATTAAATAGTAAAAAAATTCCAAAAAATGTAAAATTTAGTCTCCAAGCACATTTCAATATTTAGAACATGTTAAACGGTTCGGATCGGTTGTTTGGATTTTCAAAATGAAAATATGGCGTGAAGTAAAACGACGTTTTACTTCACAACTCACCATAGTCTATCTCTATCTCGAGCTTGGCTACTATGCTTATATAAGCAAAAGCCCACATATGCTTATAACTCATTTTTGCGTTTCCAATGTTCAAATGGTGGATCCGACCGTTCATCTTGTTCTCCATATTAATATGTGCTTGGAGACTAAATTTTACATTTTTTTGAATTCTTTTACTATTTATTAAGCCACTTTGAAAATTGCTGATCTGGGTGAACAGTAAAAACAGTGTTTCCAAAATTCTAGACCACCAGATCAGAAACTTTCAAAGTGGCTTAATAAATAGTAAAAAAATTCAGAAAAATGTAAAATTTATTCTCCAAGCACATATTAATATGGAGAACAAGATGAACGGTCGGATCGACCATTTGAACATTGGAAACGCAAAAATGCTCATTTAAGCATATGTGGGCTTTTGCTTATATAAGCATAGTAGCCAAGCTCCTCTATCTCTATATATATATATATATATATATATATATATATATGAGCTTGGCTACTATGCTTATATAAGCAAAAGCCCCCATATGCTTATAACTCATTTTTGCATTTCCAATGTTCAAATGGTCGATCCGACCGTTCATCTTGTTCTCCATATTAATATGTGCTTGGAGACTAAATTTTATATTTTTCTGAATTTTTTTACTATTTATTAAGCCACTTTGAAAATTGCTGATCTGGGTGAACAGTAAAAACAGTGTTTCCAAAATTCTGGACCACCAGATCAAAAACTTTCAAAGTGGCTTAATAAATAGTAAAAAAATTCAGAAAAATATAAAATTTAGTCTCCAAGCACATATTAATATGGAGAACAAGATGAACGGTCGGATCGACCATTTGAACATTGAAAACGCAAAAATGCTCATTTAAGCATATGGGGGCTTTTGCTTATATAAGCATAGTAGCCAAGCTCTATATATATATATAGAGCCGTCTCTTTGTAAAGTGAAGTTGTGAGCCGTCTCTTTGTAAAGTGAAGTGTTCTCTTCAAGCTATCTCTTTCTAGAATTCTGCTCTTTTGTACCAATTCACCAAAATACACTAGGAAATTTTAAAATAGTGCACGAAATTATAAAGAGAGTGTGTGAAAAAGTTTAGTGATTTTGTGTCGTGCTCCAGTAATTTTCTCCTGTAAAGAGTTTTCACGTAAAATCTTGTTTCTCTTTTATTTTCTTGTGCTTATTGCTTATTGTGGTTGGTTCTTGTGTGTTTTTCATATTTCTTCATTTGAGTCGATGTTGATGTATGCTCACAATATGTTTGACGAAATTATTCCTTCAATGCTTCCGCGGCAACCCTCCTCCAACAATTAATTTTTTCGTACAATCAGCAGATAGCCTTGAGCTTCAATATGAAATATGCAAAGAACTGCATCTTCAAGTTGAAACCAGGCTGGGAACGGATGAGTCGTCGGTTTGTTGCTGCGGTCATTACAAAAAAAATGCCAGGGTAATTGTTGGCTCAAAATATTCAGATTTATATTGCCTTAAAACAACTTACATGTGAATATACCACTGGCTAATGCACACAATTAAAACATTTATAGATTATATCAAATGTGTAAGACTCAGTCTCAACATTCTTATGAACACAGATCAGATTATTGTTTGTTTTATACATCATCAATAAAATGATACACTGTTTATTATTTACGTGTTGTGTCATCATTGGAAACCACCAAGTAGGTTTCTGGACATTCAGACCAACTAGACACAAGAACAAACCAATATAACTTAAATTTATTGAGGTGATTGTTATGAGACGTATGAATCTGAGAATTGCATTGGTAAGCAGCAAAACTTGCTGTGTTACATCTCATGAAAGCATAATGATGACACAAGGATTACAAAACACCACCAACTACTCTAAACCTTAGTTAAACCGACAATTTTTTCATAACCACAATTCAAAAGATGAATACCAATATCCTTTGAAAATGTTTATTGAAAAAAGGTCCTTCGGAAAAGAGAACTTCACAAAAATTAAAACAAAAAATGACTTCTAGAACCCTATTCCGAAGACGAAAAGAGCTTTAGACACTCGCCCTGGCAGCGCTTCAAACAAGTATCATTCCAGTTGGGTACTTGGTACTGATTCACACACACTGTTCGTGCACATGCGTCAGCACATGCATCCAGCTCAGACACGCCACAGACAGTCACACAGATATCAGGCAATGGGTCCTTGGATAAGGCCCCAACCTTCTTCAGCATTCGCTTGGAGGTGCAGACCCGCTCACAGACAAAAACCTCGTCAGAGTTGTTTCCACGGCCTCTTGCAGCTTTCAGGCGATTTTCTTCATCTCCCCTTATCTTTCCAATAATTGCTTGGCCGGCAAGTAATGCAGGTACAGCCAGCTCCAAGTAAAGGCCACCAGATGGCCACCATTTCACAAGTGGGGAGTGGCAAGGGTTGTCTTGGTGAAAATTCTTACCTGATAAAAAGTATGGGTTTAAATTATCAAAGCTGGGAGTTCACGTGTAACAAGAAAGGTGCAATTAGTTCAATTAGGAACTACAATACTTATCCTATTTGTACAAGTGCTGCCAAGAGGGAAATCCTTCAGTTGTACTTGAAGTTTCATATATTGCAGATATCAAAACAGCAATGCAGTTTGAAATTGTAATGCGCATGCACCTAAAAGAGGTAGGAATTTTGAGCAATGCTGAAATGAATATATTTTTAGGGTTATGCTGAAATGAATATTTAAAAGAAAAATTAAAACAAAACACACAAGTACATTGTGAATTAAGCAGGAACAAGTACAGAGGCATTCTGCCAAAATGGAACTGGAATGATGTTGAAATAAAACAAATAACATCATAAAATATAACTAAATAATGTCCATGAGAACAAAATATAAGAAAAAACCACGATGTACCACCCAAAGAATCAAACTACAAAGAGATTTCTTCTAATATGCCTTTCAAAATATGAAAATTTCATGTATTACCCCTAGAAACAAGAAATATCTCACTTGCGCCAGTAAAACATGATAAATACCATGTATGCAGACCCCACCTTCCCCAAATTGCACCTAGGAAGAAATTATCAATTGCCAGTAAGCTCAGCTTTGCTTTGATCCTCGCTCAGATCCCTGAATTTGATAACTTTTCGGAGGCTCCCAAGGGGCTTTACTTGCTTTGAGAATTTGTTAAAAATGCTGGATTTGGTTTCAGAGAAAAAATAGCACATCCCAAGAGTCTCTTGGTACTCACCAATCAGCTTTAGGCAGTCGCCAATTACTAAGGTTGGAGATAGAGTATCCAACCCGGAGAGTACATATGGGACATTTGAAGGGATGTCAGAAAAGATGCAGCCGTCTAAATCAAGAAATACAAACTCTTCTTCACAATCCAGTATTTTGTCCATGAGACTAAAATAGGAAAAACAATTCATATTACTTAGTTCTCTACATGCTTGTAAGGCAAACAAAAAGATCTAAGAAACAACTTTTTTTTAAGAAGAAAGGTGTATATCTACAAAAATTGTTTAGACTTGAAAGGTTGGTTGACTTCAAAATTGTAAGTGGCAATTCTACAAAATAGCCCTTCCATGCCTGTTTTAAGACAAAATAAGCCCCATTCAAAATCATCTTCCAAAATAACCACCATGGCATAATATCAGGACCTTGGGGTCATACCACAAATGCTGTAAATCTAAGTTCTGGTGTTAACTCAATTACACACTGCCGAAGTTTGGATTTTTGTGTAATAGTGAAAATTGAGATAAAGTTTAGAAAAATATTCATAATAATTTCCAGATAGTGGCCTTGGAGGGATATTTTGTAAACTTTTCCAAAGAAAAGTACTATTGGTTGCTGTAGACAAAGGCCACTAATTCGAAATGGAACTATAAATAAAATTATAATAAGATTTTTTTTAAGCATAAAAAAAGGATTACACATTGTTATATATAAAAGGATTATAAATGATACGTCCAATTGTCCAGGGAGAGAAGGAGAGCCTATACAAGCACAAATTTCTTACCCTGGGTATTGTCAGATCATACTCAACAAGAACCAAAAATGAACAGATACCTCAATAGGAGAAAAGTAAAACAGCTCTTTCCAATTAAGAGTTTCAAAAGATAACACGAAATCAAAGGTCACAGTTTTCTACAAAAATAGTACCAGATCGACATCGCCAGTAAAATGTTATAATCACTTTCACTAATCCCACTAAAAATAACAGTCGAAATCAAGGTCGACCTTAACAATTATAGTTTTCAGGGAACAAAGAAATTATTTAAAAATATTAGCTCCGCGGTTTGTTTATTCGGAAAATACCTTCTGTTTGGTGATCAAGAATATCTAGGGTTTAAGGCTTTACTGCACGGGCTCCGTCTCCTTTCGCTTGCGAGGCGATGGGCGCGACTCGCGTCTCGCGTCTAGTGTCAAGACCTACTCCGTTTTGTGAGGAAGGAATGGAACGAAAAGGGAACACAACGGACGAATTGGGACCCAATTTTGGCGAGGCCCATTATCACCGGCCTATTTTAGTGTTTAAAATCTGGGTGAGAATCTGCTGCGATCCGGATACTGTGAACAGTATTCTGCAATTTCTGTTTTTTCAAATTCAGCTGTCGAATTATTTCGAAATACGTGCACAAAAAAATCAGCTGTTTTGAAATACGTGCATCTAAAAAGTTGGACGGCTGGATTTAAAAAAGCAGGGATTGTAGGGTTACTGTGCTCAATATTCGGATCGCAGCAGATCTCAATCCTTAAAATCTGTTAATGAGCAAAACGAGATCGGAGTCGTCCGTTTTAACGTAAAGTCAAGGAGTCAACAAATAAGTCGTCCGATTTAATGTAAGTCAAGTAGTCAACAAATACTCCCATAGCCTCTTTTCTTTAACGAGGCCTGGTTTGGCACTCCATTGAATAATGAATAGAGAAAGAATAGATGATAATCTTAATCTAATATGAAATAGTAGAAAGAGTGAAATTAAACATATTCCAAATATCCGACCCGTGAAAAAAAAAACATTTTTCCTTTATCCATCTCTCACAGAATAAGAAATAGACTAATCCATAGGATAGGAATTAGGGATGGACAAAAGTCCAAACAGAAAAAAAATTTGCAGTCAACTTTCACCCCAATTCCATTTCTATTTTTCCCCGTCCCTTTCTCCCAAACAAGCCATAAGAATTTAACCAATGTAGCATGAACACTTTAAAAGTAGTGCCACATCAATGCCCAACACAACATACTAGAAGAAAATGCAGACAGAAAATAATGTATTGCATTATATCATGTCGTACTATAAAACACTCATGTTCATATCCATATTATGTGAAGTTTAGACAAAATTAGCTTCTACAATCAGATTATTGGTTGTCATAAAGCAGTAAATATTAATTTATTTATTTAATTCATTGTTGACTATCTACTTTGATATATACATGGACATTATACAAAACTCATCAGTGCTATGGCATATTACAACCAAAGGTGCCATACAAGGGGCACAATACATCTCTTAATTACAACAAACACAAATTCTCTATAGTCTGTACATCACATGATATCCCTAAACTCTCCCTTATAGAAAAATATTTCAGAGTTCCTGAAATTCTAATTCTTATCACGTTGAGATGTCAGTTTCTTTAAGAATTTGAGCGTCTCGGCATAAGATGGATCTGACTTGTTCAATGGCTTGCATGAGTTTACATGATCAGTTCCATCCAATACCTGGTAATAGTTATCATGCAACAGATACATAACGATCAACATCATGCATAGGATGTGCAGAGAGCATATTACTTACTGGTCTTACTACGTTTACGTCCCTAAAGTTTCAATATTTCCCATTTTGCAAAATTTGTCATCTGGATTCCTGCTGCCCATTTCAGTCAAAAGAATGAATGAAAAAAGATATTATGCAACTTGATGTGAAACAAACCACTTCTACTAAAAGAAATATCAGAGAGATGATTCCTTCCAGGAGAACTGATTACTGATTACGAGTCACATTTATACTTTTTATTAGAAAATATGATGGTACAATCAAAACAGCATATGTCAGACTGTTCAGGGACCAAAACAGGTACTAAGCTTCAAGGACTGTGTGATAAATGGGCAATTATTTTACCCCCATGTGATCTATTCGCTAATGAATGAATATTACACTTACAACTAGTTCACCAAAGCCAGGATATGCAGATTCAATCGGCACAATTTCCATACGAAGGGCCCACCCGCCATATCCTTCTACAATGGGCGTAACCTGAGTCTGTTATCCAGGCAAAGTCATTATTGCTCTCAACAAGTAGTACTGAAAAGTTGTGTTAATTTTTCAAAAGTCAAATCTCATACCTCGCTAAAACTAAGCACGTCAAGGGTCCCCTTGTTGTTAAGATTTCTGATAAAGTCATTCAGCTCTAATAATCGGGGGGATCCGCTCCTTAATTCTCCAACCTATAAGACAAACTCATTTAAGGTATACTAAATAAAAAACAAACTCGGAAAATTAGATTGAATTTTATATACTCTACAAAATTATAGTACTAACTGAAGGAGCTGGGCGAAGAACGAAGCCCATTCGCCAGGGCATGTCAGCTAATTTGCTCCCAAAATGGGGACAGCTATAGAATACCTACAGCAAATAAGAGGTGATATATTTTATGGTAAAAACAATATGTATGCAAAATATGTACTGAACACGGTAAGATTGTATACTTACTATACCAGCTGTATTGTGCAAAAATTCATTATGGTTGTTTAGCTTAGCCTGGAAAAGCATCTGCTTGACCACAAGACCGCCCATACTAGAATCACGAGAAAACAAAATCAAGTTTATAGCCTTAACATGATAAAATTAAAATATGTTCTTCAAATTTTTGAAAAATATTAAACCTGTGAGTAACAAATACAACAGGTCGCGTGCCAATTCCTGCTGCTAGCAACCTCCTGAGAAGCATGGAACTCACCTCCTAGAAACACAAACATATTGTCTTATCTAAAAGAGTAATTTCTTTTTTCTTTTCTTAGTTAACAAAGTGCTGGGAGAAAGGACAAACCTGAAGAGGCAAGCTAGCTCCAGTCCAATCAGATAAATTTGTCTGCACAAGATACATTCAATTAGGATATAATAATGCATTTAAAAAACAGTTTCTTCAAATACAACTCACAAGAAAAAAAAGAGAGAGAGAGAACCGGGACAACAATTATATAATAAATTGAAAGGCATCCTATAAAAAGGCAGAGTTTTCAACTCATTCATTACACCTGAACCAAATTTTAGCAGATATTTAAATATAGATTAATCTTCAATGAAGAAATATTGTACAATACAATAGTAACCTTTTGCATCTTGTTAGAAAAAAAACATTCAAAAGCCCAATGCAATATTTTCGAAAACTACCTTGTACTTGACAGTGAACAACCGGCCATGAGGGAAATCCATGGAAAGCCACTCTCTAGGCCAGCATGTCCCTTCCTTTCCTGCATCCTTGTCAATGTTCTCTACCAAACCTGCCTTACTAGTAGTTGAACACTTATTATCAGCTATTCGCCATGAATTAAAGGGTCCCCCTCGTAAACCGTGCACAAACACCACATCCAGCGTGGGATGCATCTTTTCATTTTTCTCTTTGTTTCCTTCCTCTTGGTTTGCTAGAGATCCCTGGGGCATTTCTGGGTTTACAAAAAACAGCCCATCACCAAATTGAGGGATCTTTCTCTCAGGGTTTTCAGGCAGTGAAACATTTAATAAAACTGATCTGCAGTAGCTCTGTAGCTTTAGATCATTGCATTGGACAAGTCCAGCAGCACAGTCGTTAAGCCACTTGCACAAGATTTTGTCATATTTTATCGCACTCTTATCATGAGGTAAAGTCGAGAGAATGTTTAATAGTCGGGCCGCATGCCTCCTGACATGTGCAGCAGGCGGCACACGAATGCTAGAATTGTCAGTACCAGACTCTACATTGGACTCACTATTATTTGAATTTTTATTTGATTTATTTGACGCATCATATGTTGCATTAGCAGCTAATTTTTCATAGTCATCCCGCAAAAGGAAACGCCTCAGCAAGGAAAGAGCTCCTAAATTAGATATCTTTGTCTGGCATGCTATGTCATCTGAACAAAGCTCAGACAGTACTTTAATGGCTTGTAGTGTGGCTATGGCTGAGTCAGCAGCGTCAAATTTGGGAGGATTTTTCTGTTTCAAAACGTTTTTGAGAGATGTGGCAAATGGTTCCAGAAAGAGAAAATCTGCCAACGGTGCTTCATTGATGGATATGGTCCCAGGATCCGAATGGATCCCAGCTTGTCTGACAACTGCCGAAGCTAATTGGTTAGCAATTGGAATGGCTGAGGAGGCATTGAAGTGGTCAATCCGATGCTGCATAGAAACAGAGAGAAAGAGATAAATGCATGTTAATTTAGATGGTATGAATATCTTTTGCTCTAAAGCCGGTGCTACTTTTATCATTTTCATTATCCAGGTGACGCCGCCGTTTATCTATATTAGCAAAAGACACCAGAATTTGGACACTTGCAAGAAACACGCATTTAAAGAAGCAAGCAATAATCTAACTGGATATTCCACTTTACCCTAAAGTTACTTTCCTCGGATAAATGTGCCCCGCAACAGTAGTTGCAGAAAACCACTCATGAGTGTTTCGATATATTTCTCATTTGCCAAGATATATTGAATTGAAAACTTGTTTAAGGAAAAAAGTGGCGATTTAATATTTTAACACTCTGTTAGTGTTCATCTTATTAGTGGTACTTTTGAAACGATCACGGATAACAGGTACGTTTCCAAATGTGGATAGCAGTTGCTATTTGAAAAAAAAAAAATGTACTGAAATGATATGAAAGCTTCAATATTAGAGCAAAGAATGAAAGAAAGAAGCAGAATTACATACTTTCACTTTATCAGCCTGCGGAGGGGGTGGATTTCCTTTCAAATTCTGAGTCTGGCTTGAACCCAGAACTTCATTGAGCAAAAGAGTCAACCAACCCTGAGAAACTGGTACTGAAGCAGGGCCACAATCCTCCAGTATACGGGAGAGTATTCTAATAGCTGTATCTCTCATAGTATCTGGATAGTACTGGTCAAAAATCCATCGTATCAAAATCCCAGACCATTTCTGGCCTTCCTCGATAGACAATGGAGCATGTGTATCACTAGAACCATTCATATGGTTATCCTCACATAAGAGACCCAAAACCCTAACTAACATCTCTTGCAAATTAATATTTTTCTCAGTTTGTTTCGTGATTCCTCTCAGAAGTTCGAGGCCTTTCTCCCTGATAACCTTCTTAGACTCATCAGACCTCTCAACTGAAACAAGAAAAGTTGAGAGTGCCAGCTGGACCAATGAAACATCCTCACTCCCACTTGCATCAAAAGCCGTATTGAGCAGGCTCGAGCTCCAGTCAGGTACCGAACCAGTCAGAGGCAAATTTGGGTCGTCCAAAAGTGCATGTGCAACCAAAGAACCATGCCATTTTACAGTCCTTTCTGGAGCCATCAAAGCTGCCATTACTGCTTGACCATCCTTATCCAGCTCTTGGATCCTTAACCGGTTTGTACCAGATGCCAGGGCCCAGTTTGCCAGAGCCCATGTAGCAAATGGTACCGCCACATGCTCTCTTTGCAAGTCGTCCCACAACCCCGGTACGGTGCCTGAAAACGACCTATCGAGCACAGGCAAGCTCACAGCATTATGCAATGGTACAGTCAATTCCTCCCCCTTACCAGGCGAAAATCCCAAAATAGTCGTACCACCTAGAACCTTTATACCTATACCTTTCATGCCTATGTCTCCATCATCACCATCATCATTGTTGTTATTGTCATTTTCGAAATGTATACTGCCTTGTTCGATTACTTCAATGGCAGAAGCAATGTCACGTAAACTTGCATTGCCAGAAAGCACAGGATGAAGAGAGGCAGGGTCTGCCGTGTCACAGTTGGAGGTGATGATATCCATCAAGGCGGCCACAAGCATGCTTCGTCCCCTTGTGGGATCTAAACCATCCAAGGAAGAGTGCTTAAAATTCTGTCCCCAGAAAGAACAACAATTAATGACTGTTACACAAACCTAAGGCTAAATCACGATTGCAATTCCGGCTTATAAATAGTAACGTTCAAGCTTGCCCGATTTTCACTACAATTTTTCAATGAGAAAACAAGCAACAGAGTAAGACCAACTGAGAGAACCAGTGAGGCCTAAATTCGCAGCAGCACTAGGCATTACCAGACTTGATTTTACCCAAGGTACCTCACAACTCAAACCGGCCCTGATTTACCAACAAATATAGCATAACAACAAGGCACCAACAAAAAAACAAGCAACTACAAAAGCCAAAACTAGAGTGGTCATTGGTAAGAGTTGGCCTCACTATCATACCGGCGGGTACACATGAATACATGATCAAGTGGTACGCTACCTTATTGGGCTTCTTGGGCTGGAAGGTAAAAATAAACCGCAACAAGCCGGGCACCGCACCGGGTCTCCCAAGAACCTTTTCACAGACAGCAGGGTCCGCCACAAGGTGTGCCAGAGCTCTCGCTGCCTCAGCCTGGGTCCCACCCCTGTCCCCATTTCCATTTCCAGACACAATCTCCAGCAGCCAATCCACCACAACCCCACGGCCAGCCCCAACAAGCGCCATCCTCCTCGCAGAGTTTGCCGCTGCAATGTCAGCAAGGAGGGCTGCCACACGGAGCTCAAACCCGGATCTGACTCCCTGGTTTGCTGATGTCAAGACGGACAACAACGAACGCCACAGGACCGCTGCGGCTGCGCCTGTTTGTTTCATGTGTGTCATGACGCGTCTTGCGGAGCATTTGGATTTCTCGAGGGTTTCGGACAGGTCGGTGTAGATTCGGTCCGAGGTGGGGGAAGGAGAAGAGGAGGTATCGGAGAGATAGTAGACCAGAGCTGCCGAGGAGACTAGGGTTCCGGCGATGACGTAGGACGGTATGGAGCGGCGAGGGGAAGGCGAGGATAGGGAATGGGGAAGAGGGGTGAGAGAACGGAGCGGTTTTTGATTGGCGGGAGGAGCTGAGGAAATGAGGTCGGTGACGTGACGGTGGTCGGAGGAAGAGGAGAAGCGCCGCATGAGGTGTCGGCGCCGCCGTGAGAGGAGGCGGAGCATCGTCGAAGAAGCTCGGTTTAGAGAAACTTATTATATGCTCGTTTTATTAGCATATCAGCCTCTGTCTCTCTGTTGGTGCGTGCATGAACCTATTATAATACGGCACGCAAGAAGACTAGGATAACTTAGTTCTGATTTCCAGACTTTATACGTTCTATCTCCCCTTAGTATGTCATATATGAGAAAGGTAAAATGGGCTTTAGGCCCAAAAAATATTAATTTATAATTAATATTTTAATTCATTAATTATTCATATAATTATTCTGAATAATTATATTTCTTGCGAATGTTGTTGCGATAAATATATACGACGTGTCATATACGTTATAAATTTAATATGGTTTAAACTTGTCATCTCTATGACATTTATTTTTATCATAAAATTCTCTGATTACGTTCTTATTAGTGTGACCCGATAGGATCTGTGTTATGTTGGCAATAGAATTAAAACTCATTTTAATTTTACAAATCATAAGCGGCATCTGGCAGAATGCATTATGACTACCCAATTAACACATATGATCAGTACAATATCACGATGCAATAAACAATTTACTCGTATTGATTCTTTTGTCACATGGTATCATAATAGTTCAAGGTAGGTTTGTGTTATCCTTGCAAACTTAATTTTTTCTCGATCTTAAGTAGATTATCAAATATGATTAACTCTTTAACATATCGCGCGCTGATAATCCTACTTTATCAAGAGGCCTAGTGATACCATCACTCATATTAAATACAAGGGACAATAGTAGTCTTGGTGAACATCTCCCCTCCGCACAAGTTATGCATACTGAAATGTCGTCTGTATAGCTACTTTTTACGGATAGCGTTGAGCAACACTCACGAATACACACTTCTCATGTAGGAAAGACGAATACCTCATACTTTAGAACCTAACACTGAATGAAACATTAATGACACGAACACAATCCATTTAACGTTTCATTTAAGGTCTGTCAAATACCATGTTCTCTAACATGTATCTATGTGATTAAAATGACAACTCTTTGTCTATGGTTTGTAAAACCTAACCATCATTTAATCCACACACTAACTTTTGAATGGTCAATTAGTGTTTTGCTAATTACCAAGGTTAGAGACTATTAAGAGTATTTATCATCTATATTATGGAGTTCTACAATTTCAAGTCCTTAACCCAAAATGAACCATAATTCGATAAAACTCAAGAAACAAAATGATATCTTTAGACCAGATGTTAATGCCGTATCGATGATGTCATAGGATGGGCATAGCATAGTTGGTTAGAAGAAAAAGTCATAGGAAACTCGGATTGAAATTTGCACTTGGTTTGGCTAAGATCAAACAAATGCATTTGGTTGGATGCACGTGTTACATCGGTTGCATGTATCGGTGCATCATCGATGTTTTTGCATGCATTGAAACATCGATGTTTTATTAGCCGGGTAGTGCTAAAAAAACAACGGTGCGTCGCTGATATTTTATTAGACTTAGCATTGGTAATTAAGCAGGGTAGTGCTAAAAAAACATCGGTGCGACGCTGATGTTTTTGCAATGAAACATCGATGCACTTCTACCGTCGTTAGGCCATGCATAAAGCATCGGTACTCAATTTTAGAATGCTGGTTATTGTCAAATTAAATTCACTAGCCACATGCGAACACTAAACTTTAGTGTCATACGACACTGTCAAAAAAAAACATCGGTACTTCAATCCGAGTTTCCTATGACTTTTTCTTCTAGCAAAGCATAATGTCCATCCTAAAAAAAAAAAAAAAAATTAAGTACCGGCCAGAAATGACCGGTATTGTATTAAAAAAAATTTAGATACCGGCTATTTTCTGACTGGTACTGAATTAAATTGAGTACCGGCCAGAAAATAGCCGGTACAGATTTTTTATAACTTTCCAGCAGATTTGAGTATATTAATTAATTTCTATTACACTTTGGATATTAATAAAAATGTCGGCATCAATTCAATTGAATGGATTTATGAGAAAGTCATCAATTTCGGATGGGTCAAATTTGAACACCTCACTCACCTCACATCACCTCCTGACCTCTACGGCTCTACCCGTACAATAATGAATAATGAAATGAAAGTCGGATTCTCACTTTCTTCTTAATTTGTTTGTGAATTACTCAAGGCCAGGTTTATCCATTTTCCCATTTCGCATATATTCCTCTTGACGTTCATAATTTTATTTCAACAAAAATCAAACAGAATTCCAAATATCAGACATGTAATTCTTCGATTTTTTTTTTAAATTAGAACTAAATCAAAAAGTTCTAATGAAAAGAGCACCGTGTGGGTGATTTTTACAAAAACAACTCCACTGAATTGTTGGTACGGTGGACCTATTTCTGCAATTTTAACAAGGTAAAAGTACAATGATTGGGGTCAAGAAATAGATCCACCGTACCAACGGTTCGATCGAGCTGGTTTTTTTTTGGGTAAAAATCACCCAAGCAGTGCTCTTTTCATTTGAACATTTATGTTTATTTCTAAATTACTTAAAAAATAATAATTCTTCTAAATGAAATTTACAGTGTATTTCGGTGTATTATACGTTTACATTGATGTTGTGATAAGTTATGCTCGCACTATGATCTTAAGATTGCCAGAACTTACAATTAACTTCCCATATATGTCCTTTCGATGTTAATAAATATATTTGTGTAAAATTCAAATATATTGATTGAATATTGTTCATAATTTCTTTTGTAAAATAATTCAGTGTGCTATGTGTTTTGAGAACTATAGAAAACCGGATTTAAAAGACGAGAGTTTAAAGAAAAGAACGAAAGGAAAAATGAGGCACCGCAAGAAGAGCCGAGATTTTTATTAATATCCAAAGTTTAATACAAATTATTATTTATGCTCAGAATCTGAGTCAATTTTGAAAAATGCCCAAACCGGCCATTTTGCCGGCCACAAAATGGCCGGCTTAGGGGGTAGGAGTAAGCCGGCCATTTTGTGGCCGGCTTACTCGTTTTTTTTAGAGACACCATGAAGAGCAAAATAATGAAATCTAACACTGAAAATTTGAATTTTTTGTTTAAATTACTTGTTAGATTACTTCTTTCGATTTATAATTAGCATATTTATACTAAAATATACTAGATTACTAGAAATTATGTTGAATTACACTATATTACAATAAATTATGTTGAATTACACTAAATTATGTTAAATTACGCTAAATTACAATAACTTCGCTAATTACGCTAAACTACGCAAAATCACGCTAAAGTAGACTGATTCTGTGCCATCTTTCATGAATCATAAAAAATAGTAAAAAAATTCCAAAAATAGTAAAAATTGGTATTCTACAACTCAAGTTTTGAGGCTCTTCCCTTAGTTTTTTTGCAATTATGAATTTCGAAATCCGGCATAGCTGGCACGGACACTCGAGCGCCGAAAAGTGGTCATTTGCTGAAATCGGACACTCGAGCGCCGTTTTATGACCGTTTAAAGTTTCGCTGTCGTTTTTCGCCTTTTCAGTGAAGATATCGTCCCTATTCATATGTAATTTAGCGTAATTTACCGTATTTTAGCGTAATGTAATATAATTTAGTGTAATTTAACTTAATATAGTGTAATTCATCATAATTTCAAGTAATTTAGCGTATTTTAGTATAAATATGCTAATTATATATCAAAAGAAGTAATCTATCAAATAATTTAAACAAAAAAATTTAAATTTTCGGTGTTAGATTTCATTATTTTGCTCTTCATAGTGTCTCTAAAAAAAAAAACGAGTAATCCGGCCACAAAATGGCTGGCTTGGACATTTTCGAAATTGACTGAGATTCTGGGCATAAATAATAATTTGTATTAAACTTTGGATATTAATAAAAATGTCGGCAAGAAGAGGCATGTCATGTGTGTTAAGAAACAAGATTCAATTAGTCTATCAAACTCAAGCAACTGTAATTCAACCTATGACACATCGCTATCATCATGAGCACGACAAGTCGACAACACATAATTATAAGAAGTATATCTACAATTCTAAATTTTTTTATTTTAATAATCGCTAAGTCAGTTATTTCGCTAGCTGTCAATATATAATAATCTTAAATATAATTTTTTCCCGTCTTAAAAAATTGTATGTAGTATAAACAAAACATCCAAAATTATTCAGTCGAAATAGAATTTGACAATTTATGGACTGTTAATTTTTTACCAAGACGGTATTTTTTATGTTAGAAATTCAGTTTTTTTGGTAGATATTTAAAATGAATAACTCGATCCTCGTTTTATTTAAACGGATCCGGATTATCTACTTGGAATCCGTCTTCGGATATTAGCTGTTTACGAAAATGGATAATATTTCATAACCCGTAAACGGAGCGGAGCATCCGAATCTATCCGGAACAGGAAATGATGCGGATAATAACCCGCATCTGTTAACTGACGAGTCGGCTCACCGAAAATATTGTTTTTTCTTTCCCAAGGCGGAACAAGTTCATCACGCGACTCTGTATTGAAGAGGAGTTTGGAATATATATAATTGCTTCACCTTGTACTTCTATTTTGATTGTGGGAATAGAGCTCTGAATCGGATAAAAAGTGAGTTTCGGAGAGAGAGCTGGTAGAACCGTATCAGAATTTTCTTTTTTGCCCAACAAATTTCGAGTCTTATCTCCTTAACCAATGGCATATACCAGCTTGAGTTGTTTTTTTTGCTTTTTTTCATTACTATAAAAAAGAATATTTTGATTACAATATTTATATTATATTATATTATGAGGAGGGATCAAGTTACAACAACCATTTTTTCCATTTTCAAAGTCCAAATCATCGATCCAAACCGTTCAACATGATTATCTAAATAAAATGTGCTTGCAGATCAAATTTTACATTTTTTTAAATTTTTTTACTATTTATTAAGATGAGTACAAAATTCAATGGTCTGATATGACTATTTTTTTGTAAAATACTTAATAAATAGTAAAAAAATTCAAAAAAATATAAAATTTGATCTGCAAGCACATTTTATTGTGGAGATCGTGTTGAACGGTTTGGATCGACAATTTGGACTTTGAAAATGAAAAAAATGATTGTTGTAACTTTGTTGTAACTCAAATTTGTTGTAACTTGATCCCTCCTCTTATATTATATAGGTAGATATTCATTATTCGTTTTATATTCGTATTTGAATCCGTATTCATAGATTATCCACTTCGTATTCATATCTGTTTAAAGTAAATTTGATTTTACATTTTAATATCTATTTGATGTCCGTATCCGTATTTTAAAATATGATATTAATTGAATAAACAAGAGATCTCACACAAATCACTCTAATTCTTACACAAGATTGAGTATGGTGGAAGTAAGCTTGAGATTGTTGAATAGATATTGAAGTTTGATGCACAAGTAACAATGGAGATTTTTAGATCTAAAAAGCATACGAAATATTGCAATTGGGGGCGGCTAGATTCCTTGTCCAAACCTAGATTTTGCTTCTATTTATAGAGAGAGAAACAAAATAAGGTAACTGGCATCAACCGTTGCAATAGAAGGTTAAGCGCTGCAATGGTTAACCCCAGTTAGCAGGTTTGGCTGCGCTGGGAAACCCTAACGCTTATAAGCGTTACAATGGTTGTCTCTAGAAGTTTTGGGATCCAAAATTGATTTATTCCGTTGCATCGGTTATTTGAGCGTTGCAACGAATTAAATAGATTTTGCTGTGTATTTCGGTACTGAATTAAACCGTTGTAACGCTACATTGAACCGTTGTCATGGTTTGTGCAAATTACCTTAATCTCAAGTTTACTTTACCAATTTTACAGATTTCTAAATTCTAATCTTGAGTTGATGCTTCCCAGTCCAATGCTTGATTCTTCATGACTCATCCTTGATAAGTATAGCAATTTATATCGTCATAACTTGCACATTATCTCAAGACAAGAAACTATAAAATTCAACAAATATATGTTTTGCAAATCTAGTCAAACAAACAAATAGATTATTGCACAATCCAACATCTCCACTACCCCGAAAGCTTGGAAGAGCAGTAGGGTACTTGAAATCAACCATTGAGGCTCGGTAGACCTCAGGAGCTAGAGGACCTTCTGTCAAACTGAGTGATCGAAAATAAGTCCCAATCTTTTCCAACTCCATTTCAGCCATCTTTTCTGCTACTCCTTTCCTGATCATGTTAACATTTGCTCGAGCATATTTTCGAGGTGAGCTTCTCCTACGCTTACGAGGAGAATCTCGGCGAGTTTTCCTCGAAGTAATGGATCGTTCTCGCCTGGACCGACCATGGCTGACTCTTCTTCTTCTTCCTGAACTGTCTGCTTCTGACCGGGCTCCTGTTCCGGCCTGGGTCCTGGCTTGGTCAAATTCAGTTATGAGATTCCAACCTTTACCCGGTCCCCGTCGGTTTGGCTGGTCCAGGATTTTCAGGGCCAAGTTCCGGGTTGACCGGTTGTATGATCGGAGCAGAATGGGGTTGTCGAATCTCAGGCCTTTGAGTAGGGTTTTGAGGTTGTAATATTTGTCCGGGATCTGTATGCGAATAATAATATCCCGGAGTGGTATACGGATATTGGAGTAAGGTGGTGCATATCGCGAATATTAGGGATATGCATAAAGATACTGTGAATAGAGATATTGCGGGATATAAGGAGTGTTGAACTGGGGTCGACCTATTATGGAGGTCGGATCAGCTAGTCTCGGGTCTGGTGTTGCTTAAGGGATTGCAGCACCTTCGGGTAATGGGATTGTGGGACCAGTGGTCGTAATCGTCGAACCTCGAGGTCTTCCGATGGATGGGTCAAGAGGGTTGGAGCCGGAAGTTGCAGCATCCGGATTTCGGGGAATATGCTCCAGCGATGGGACACTTGGTCTCGCCCCCAACGGTGTGTTTGCTGGAGGTCGAGTGTTGTCAACCTGTTGGACAACATGCTGAACTTGTCGAGCGGCCCCCGAAGGAGCACTTACACTGGACTCGACATGCCTTTGAATAGTTACCATCTAGTTCGTAGAGGATAGGCCCCACGATGGTTGATACGTCCTATTCCGGGGGGAGTAGGCTGTATGTGGGAGTATGTGGATCTGGACTCGTCCCGTCTCCAGGAAACGGGCCGAGATTAGAATAATGGATTGTCGATTCCCGAAGTGGGAAGGTCTGGAGGTATTCCAACTCTATCCTCTATGATACCTCGCCTGTATAGCGGAAGTTTCGACCCCCGTTTCATGGAACTCTTTGCCTTAAATAGGTCATCCCTAACAGTTATTCTGCATTGTCTGAACGGTTAGGGGAGTTCGCATAGGGGTGGTGACACCCACATAGATAGCGGTGACGATAAACCGAGTCCGAGCTGGATCTGATCGGGCTTTGTCGGATGGGACCCATTTGGGCTTGTCGGGTGAGGCCCAATTGGGCTTTGTCGGATAGGGCCTGGTTGGGCTTTGTCGGATTAAACCCCCTTAGGTTTTGTTGGGCCGAGTTATTAACGGATCTTGGGCTCTACTTCCTTCGATCCCAAGTTGGCCCCGGATTGGGGTCCGAATCCTGGATTGTTCTTGGCCCAGGACCGGCTCAGTGAGGGCCTTTGACACATGACCCTATCACTAATGATCGTAAAAAAAAAAAAGACACTGTAACGGAACGTTATGGTTTATAACGTCCAGCTACAATACTCTGAACGTTATAAACCATAACGTTCTTCTATATTTAAAAATTTCATAAAAAATCTTATCTCATTATCAATTTTTTTTATTTTTCCTATTAAAAATCGGTTAATCCCATCCCAGATACAATAGTGACCCGACTCCCTAGCGGATCGCAGAAAATCGATCTGTATAAATCCGAAACGATGACCCGTATAACCGAGACGTCACTTAAGATCCGAGGATGGCGCGCACGGCATGCTAATCCTTTGTTCTTTTCGCCTTCTCTGGCCGAAGAAGCAAACTAGAAACAAACCAATCAGCCATGGATTCCGCACCTGTCAATTGGGAGGCTCTCGACTCTCTTGTACTCAGTTTCGCCAAATCCGAGCACCTAATCCAATCAGAGGAAACCTCCACCACAACCGCTAACCCTAAACCTAGCTCGCCGCCTCTTTCCCCTGAATCCGCCTCATCCCCTTCCACATCATCTTCTCACACCTCCTCCAGCTCTTCCTCGTTCCAGTCCAGGGTGATCATTCATCAAATCAGACGGTGCGTTGAGTCGGGCGACATAGATGCAGCGCTGGAGCAGTTGCGATTGCATATCCCAGTGGTGCTTGATGATCATCGCATCCTTTTTCGCCTCCAGAAGCAGGTGATTTTGTGCTATTTTACCCATTTTTTTCGTCATTTTGTAGTTTACTGAAGTCTTTCATTGGTTTTCTTCGATGAACTGTTTCATCTTGTCTCTGATTTGTTTGTAACTTTGTACTTGGGTTTTGTCAGAAATTTATCGAGCTACTAAGGGGAGGAACAGAGAGGGACCGTGAATTAGCGATTCAGTGCATACGCGTGGCTCTGGCTCCATGTGCACTTGATGCTTATCCAGTATGTTTTGAATTGATTATCTTTTAAGGTTGATTGAAGCAGGAATATATTTAATATGATCTTATGTGTGATATAGGAAGCTTATGAGGAGTTCAAGCATGTCCTATTGGCATTGATATATGACAAAGAGGATGAATCCTCCCCAGTTGCTAATGAGGTATGATTATGAAAAGTTCTGGATATTTCGGAAAGATGCCAAATTATTCTCTCTTTCAGTATGTAGTTCAAGAGTCCATGGTGTTGCGTGGTGCATTTACTTCATTAATGTTTCTTTGTTGAAATTATGGAAGTTGCTAAGTGGATGCTACATTTTTTTTTTCCTTTTTATTGTTTGTTAAACATTAATTGGTCTCATTGAAGCATAAAATTTCTTTGATTAAGGTTCACACAATGGTATTCCCAAGAACAAAATTGGTTATATGTACTGAGAGTAGCTCTTAAGAGAGAATAGGGCAGAATGGTGTTAACCAATCCCCTCTGGTTCCCTTAAATTTCAATGTTTTTCCTTATAATACTATGTAGGGCTTGCTCCGTCACTTTTAATGTGTTCATTAAACATTTGTTACTTACCTAAACTCAAAACCTATAATCCCGAACCTCAATTATTTGTGTGCCATTCCAGAATGAAAGGACTCATTTGAGAGGACATGCTGTAGAACAGTCTTAACTCCAGGAATTTTCCGTATTGAAATGTACTGTTTCTAAATTGAGTAGACATTAGGGTCTGTTCTGCGGCAGTGGAATTGCACAGCATGAGATTTTTCACGGGTCTTAGATCCTGCAATACAATTTGTGGGATCCCATGGGCACAGGAATGGATAGGAAAACTTGGGAGTGAACTGTTTGAATGGATGGAAATTATGATGGAAAGATGCTAAATTTTGAATATTTTGCCATTATTGTAGATTGACATTTAGATAACTACTAGTCCACAAGTAATCTTCATGTCATTATTATATTCTTCCAACACAATGTCCTCATAATATATTTTCTTTTCGTAATGTACATTTTCTAATATACATATATATAGGGAGAGAGAGAGTGGCTAAGATCAAAGTGGTAGTTCTTGAGCCTTGGTGCTACCAATTCGTTTTTGCGGTTTTCAAAGTTACAAATAGTCGATCTGAAATGCTCAACATGTTCTCCATATTAAAATGTGCTTGGGGACCGGATTTTACATTTTTTGGGAATTTTTTACTATTTTTTATGGATTTTTAGAACTCACTGTTTTTCAGATTTTTTTTTTATTATTCAAAACAGTGTAGTTCAAAAATCCTCAAAAAATAGTAAAAAATTTCCAAAAAAATGTAAAATTTGGTCTCCAAGCACATTTTAATATGGAGAACACGTTGAGCACTTCAGATTGACTATTTGAACTTTGAAACCGCAAAAATGAATTGGTAGCACCAAGACTTAGGAACTACCACTTTGATCTTGGCCACTCTCTCTCTCTCTCTCTCTATATATATATATATATGGGTAATGTATGTTTCTTAACAAATTGTATATTTTCTATATAATTTAATATAGTTTTGCATTCTTAAATAATTATTTTATTCAGTTGAAAAAATATTCAAATTAGATATAAAAGTAGGACATTGCCAAGTTCAATGGGGGAAAAAGGATTTGAGTTCGATAAGTTTCAAATCCCATGAGAATGCATAGAAATAGAGGTTAATTTGTGAATCCTTGAGTTTATCAAGATCAAAACTTAACAGCCGAACAGATTTCTGAATCCAAACTTTTTCCCATGAAAATTCCGAGCAAATTCCACACAAGGGTGGATATCTACAGGCACTAAGTACACACCAAATAACTTACACAGTTATTCTGATTTTACTTTGCTATGCTCCTTAAACATGATCATATTAAGCACCATCATTTCTTTCTTGGTTCATAAAACCCTATGTTTTCTTTGTTTACTGATTTATGACAATCTTTTACAGCTATCATTTTTATTTTTCATTTTGAGTAAATTTTAGTGGTCTGAAAAGAGGAGGTTTGATCTTGCTGGATTGCTATCATCCATACTAAGGGCCCACCTACATGCTTATGATCCCATTTTCTCAATGACACTGAAATACTTGATAAGGTAAGGTGCCTGTTTGAATTGCATGTTTAAGTTCCATTTCTGTAATTCCTCTACCATAGCTGGATTTCTTATCTTGTAATCTGTACATGAACAGCATTCACAAATTATTCTGCAATCGCCAAGGGATCCCCTCTCCCATATCAGACTTAACAGAAAGGCTTCTCTACGAGGAACGGGATGCACCTGCACTACCTCAGGAGATGTTCTACGAGGCTCCGCCTTTTGATGAAGTAAACCTAAATCTTTATCCTTGTGATTGTGTTCCTACTTGATTGGTTATCCAGAGAACATAATGCGTGAAAATGTATCAGTTTGAAAACAAGTACCTCTTTTTCTCCACAACATGGAGAATATGACATGTACCCCGCATTTTGTCATTTCTTTAAAGATGCTAAACTTGGGACAATATTTTTCTTCACAAACTTTTAACATATAAAGTCGAATGATATTAGTATTATCTTGGCAAAGGGATGTAGGATTTTGTTCTAGTAGGCATGTATGTTAATTATTTTGTTAGGGCATTATCATATTAATATAGCAGCATTTGTATTTTTGCTGGGTATTACAAGTGAAATTGATATTTGCAGGCATATATGTGAAATTGGCACAATTATATGGTATGGTATTTTCAGGTTGATATTCAAGCTCTGGCTCATGCTGTGGAATTGACAAGACAAGGGTCGGTTGATAGCTTAAAATTTGCAAAAGGCGATTTGCTTCTTGCATTTCAGGTTTCTTATGTACCTATTAAAATTTGCTAGTTATCGTTCGGTTATTTATTTACCGAAAGTGTATAATGCAAACTGAACTGCGTTTGCAGAATGAGCTGTGCAGGATGAAATTAGACTTGCCATCCCTTGACAAGCTTGTGCACGAGTATTGTGTATACAGGGGTATTGTTGAAGGTTGTCCTACTTCCACTCCAGGTATGTCCATGTTAACATCAGAATCAATAAACATAAATGTATGTATTATGTGCCTTATTTACCCTGTGAGTTTGAATTTGTGTGATATATGCTAATTATCATCTGCATCACATATTATGTTCTAGTTTCTTGTACAACATATATATATTTTACCATCATTGACATGTACATGTACTTACCATCAGTCTGGAGTCTGCCACTACACTTTGACTCCATTTTGGGGGTTTTGTCTGGTGGTAGTATTTCTGTTTTCTTTAGTATCATCGGATTGTACATGCCTGATACAAGCAATAGTATTTTTCAGATGTTGAAATGGAAAATGTTCAAGAGAGCAATGCCGACATCACAAACAAAGCAGGATTAGTCATGGAAACAAGATTTGCTAATGAGGCAACTAATCTGGAAAGAGAAGATTGTAGCACAAGTGATGTAACCAATCAAGAATCAGGGTATAGCTTTAGGAGGTTGAGGAGGAGCAGAAACCATGCCTCTGGTGTAATGCGGAGGCGCAAGAGGTGGAGAGGTAGAGTAGAGAACCTCAACTGCTCAAATAATGAATCTTATACTGGTACAAGTGGGGATGCAACTGCTGACAAGGTTTCCTTGAACTTCAAAATAATCAATTTTGGTAGCTATATTTACCAGTGCGCTGTGATTGCTTATTTCATTTGTTTTTCAATTTTTTTATAAAATATATAGGATATGGAAATCAGAGAGAATGGAAACTATGAGATGATATTGGAGATGAGAGAATTGGCTTACAAGGGCATGGCTGAAAAAGTAGTTGAAGAGATAAATTGCTTGGATCCAGATTTCTTTAATCAAAATCCTACTCTGCTCTTTCAGCTGAAACAGGTATTCCCTGAGTCTATGCATTTCTTCTTATGTGCCTACTTGTATTTATTTATCTACTATTTTCTTGCTGTGCTTTTTTAACTGATTGTGCCAATTCCAGGTTCCGGAGAAGGTTTTTTTCTTGACTTAGAAATGTAGATTGCAAGTATTGTAAAGTTAAAATAGTGAAGCAGCTCATATTCAGTTATATTGTTTCGAATTCGTTACTATCTCTAAAGATATAAATATATTTAACTATTTATGATATTTTATAATTCGTGCTTACCTCAGGGATTGCAATTCTGGGCTATGATGGATGTGAGATTTTTAAATAAGAAATCCGCTTCATTTTTATTTATCTTATGTTTTGTTACTATTTCATGCTAGGTTGAATTTCTGAAGCTTGTGAGTGGAGGGGATTATAATGGGGCTCTAAAGGTGGCCAGTGACCATCTAGGCCCACTGGCAGCATCCAATCAGGCACTTATGAAGCCTTTGAAGGAAACATTAGTTGCACTGCTTCAGCCCAGTGAAGATGCTATTATAAAAGCAGTACCCCTACCTGTCCTCGCAACTTCTCTCCAGGTGTTTAGTCCTACTCTCATATATTGTTTTGATGCTTCTTGCTCGAAGGCTACACATTTGTCTCTATTAGCACTTTGCTTGCTACTGAGAAATTGATGGAAATCCTAAATAACACATATGCTAGTGACACATTACAAAAAGAATGGCAAAATCCTGGACTCCTGGTAGCTGTCCCTTTTGATAGCTTACTAAAATTATCTTCACATTTTCTTTATTGATTTTGTACAAGCAAAGATCGCACTTCCTAATTTATTTTCTCATGCTATATTGCAGGTTGCAATGGGCAAGAGGTTAGGCATTGAAGAACCCAAATTGATGCGAATAATGCGGGCCACACTACACACACACACCGAGTGGTTTAAGCTCCAAATGTGCAAAGATCGGTTTGAGCAGCTTCTTAATATAGACCATCTCAAGGAAGTTGATCAATTCCCCAAACGGGTTAGTGATTCCTGGTCTAGGTCCTTAGTGGATGATTGTGCCAACAATGGTTCATCTCAGATCACCACTTGCTCGAGTGGAAAGGTTCCAGAAGAAGGCACTAGCCCTCCAGTTGCTTTGACGGGAGAAGCTGCCTGTGATGAAAGTGCTATCCTTAAAGTCATGGTGAGCTTTGTTGTTTTGTAATGATTTCCAATTTTCAATTTTGGATATGTTTTGAAAAAGTTTATACCTCCTGTTTATTGGGGGCAACTTATGTCTACCTTGCAAAATTTCAAAATAGATTCTGCAGCCCTATACTCCGTGCAAAGCATAGGAATTGACCCAAAGCATGAAACTCATCTAAATTAGGGGTGTCGATGGGTTGGGTCCAGTCATGCACTGGATGGGCCAACATTAATAGATTAATAGATCGCTCTTTGGTCTGCCCACCCAATCTGCATAAATTAAAAAGTCAGTCTTTATTTTACATATTTTTATTTATACAAAATTAAAGGAGTAGCACAATGGTTATGAGCGATTGTACGCAGTTAAAGAGGTGTTGGTTCCTATTCCACGATTAAACTTTATTCCCTCTTTTGCTTATTTCGATTCATTTGAATAAAACCAATAGCGGATCAAATAGGCCAAGAGGGGTGAATCAAACCATAAATGGCGGCAAGTTAAGAATTCTAACTTTTACCTGACCGATTTACCCATCAAGTATTAGACAGGTCAGCTCGTATTGATCTGTTAGGGCCGGGGCAAAATTCAAACCCTTATCTATGATATTAGGTACTTTGCAGGGTTTATATTGAATGTCACCTTCTTATATCTGTATATCTGTTTATTTATTTATTTTGGATATATCTATTTTGGTAGGAGTTCCTGGCTTTGCCGAGAGCTGATGCAATCCACCTGCTCATGCAATATAACGGAAATGCAGAGACTGTTATTCAACAAATTTTCTCATAACTTATTCGCACATTTTGTCATGTTATATGAGTCTGTTGGCAATTGGAAAATATCCGTCTCTTCTAATGGTAGGACGCTAGTTGTGTATAATGAATTAGCTTTCGTTAAGCTATTTTTCTTTCTTCTTTCTTTTGGTTTAACATTGTAAGAAAAGAGAAACACAGGATATAGATTTTCAGTGTACTAGCCATGGTGAATAAAATTATTGAAATGATTATGAATAGCTGTTAGTAGTGCATATAATTTATCTGAAGGTGGGAAGTCAACAGTGGTGGATCCAGACAGACCTACAATTATAGTCAATGATTAAAACAATTTATCAAACTAAACATGATTACACGACACAACAATATTAATCTTGTATATACCTGGCAAATAAAAATATAATGAATGATAATTGCATTTTAGAACTAAGCCTGCCTAGGTCTAGGCTTGCTCATGTTTAGGTTCGCCATTGTAAGTCACAAGTCAACATTCAGGTTGGTATAATTGAATGATAAACACAGTTGAAAGAAATAAAATCTAGAGATGACGAGAATATTAAGCATAGAAAGGTATTAAAAAAAATAAAATTGAATGAATTAGACAACGGCAATATATAATATAACATCCTGACTTAGTAAGACAATATTACTTCCGAGGAAATTAACATTTTAAGCAACAACATGTCGGTGTCGCATGTAAATATGGTCATATTGCGGGCAAGTGAGGAAATAGAAATGACTAGGACATTTTTGACTAAGCCTCGTATTCCTTTTCATCTTGTCTTTTTCATTAGCAACACTTGATCATTCAAAAAGATTATCGGATTCATTTATTGATTCCACAATGATCTTCACTTGAATAGGATTTGTTGACCTTAGTTGTCATGTGATCAATAGATCGTAGCCTAGTGACAATATAAATAACTTATTTGTTTAATTACTCAATCATATAATTTACCATATAGCATTACATCAACAGTCATAAATCATATTGACCAAACAAACTATTCACTGTTAAAATCACAATCATGATGGATCGAACCATAAAAAAACAATTCAGATCCACTAGAGACCGACCACTTTCTGGAATTCACAAGTCAAAATTAAAAGAAAATCTGAATAGCACCTTACTTTATTTCTGAACATCATTTCACTTTAATTTAACCATCAAACTGAAAAATTATTCCTGTGATCACTTCTACTAAGTTCCAACAATACCCAAAATTTGCAAAACAAAAGCAAATAAATAAATACAAAAAATGAACAAAAACCTTCTAAACTATTAAACTAATAAATATGCAACAAGATTTCAACACTGTTGCTAAAATTGCAACAAATGAATGTACAATAATTTCTCTCATATGCTCTTCCTTGCGATTAGACTTCACTGCGCCCGGAAGGCTTAACCAAATCCTTCTTTTCAATCATCTCTCTGACAAGCCTCGCCTCTTCCGATCTCCCCTTGCTTGTGTATATATTTGACATTGTAATGTAATTTCCGGGATTACTTGGCTCAATCAAAACCAACTGCTCGAACGCAATTCTTGCAAACTCCACATTGTTGTGCAAACAACAAGAAGCTAAGATAGCACCCCAAACACTTGCACTTGGCCTCACCGGCATTTTGTTGATTACCTTGAGTGCTTCCTGGAATCTCCCTGACCGGCTTAATAAATCCACAACACAAGCATACTGTTCCATAGTTGGTATTACATGCTTGTCATTAACAAATTGTTCAAACAACTGGAGACCCTCGTTGAATAATCCGCAATGGGTGCAGGCCATTAGCGCACTAGTTAAGGTCAGACCGTCTGGTTTATACCCGGTATGAGACATTACCCGCACGAGTTCCAAAGCCTCGTGGCCTAGCCCCTGCGATGCATAAGCACTGATCATAGTGTTCCATGAAATTGTATCCTTAATTTGCATGTTGGAAAATACAATGCGTGCATCCTCTATGCATCCAGTTCGGGAGTACATGCTAATAAGAGCATTTGAGACCATGCCACTGGACCTGCCATAGTGGGTCATCACATACCCATGTATTTGCTTGCCTAAAGTCAAGTCACATACTGGGAGAACAGTAACTATAGTGGTTTCGTCAATATAAAACCCTTTAAATTGCATTTCTCTGAAATAATGAAACACTGACTGGTGCAGACCCAATTGTAAATATGCCGCGATCATGGCATTCCAAGCAACGGCATCAGTCGGGTCCATCAAACGAAACACTGATTCAACGGCTGAGATTTTCCTACAAGCTGCATAGATAGTAACTAAAGCAGGTCCAGCAGAGTAATAGAACACTTCATGATCCATTGTCTTAACACCATAGGCATGAGCTTCTTGGCCATTACAAAAAGCTGACGTGTTTCGGCAAGAGGATATTACAGATGATAATAAATCAGAATCTGGTCGAACCTGATTTTCTAATATCATTCTTCTAAACAGCTGCAATGCCAACTCATGATCAGCACACCGAGCAAATCCAGAAATCACTGCTGTCCATGACACAATATTTCGGTCACGTAATTGATCAAGAACACCCAAAGCTTCCCTGCACCGACCAGCTTGACAGTATCCATTGATTAGAGTGTTCCATGTCACGAGGTCAGGTTTGCAACCGTTGCGACGCATGGACCCAATCAAGTCAACAGCTGGATCAATTAACCCGACCGAAGTGTATGCCGAAATCATGGAGTTCCATGATAGGAGATCCCGGTCAGACATTAAATCAAACACTTTACAAGCAGCAGAGACAGCTCTGTCCCCACACCTCGCATATGCGGATACAAGGGCATTGGCAACTGGTATGGCCATGTAAGTACCGAACTTGATCGAATCAGCATGAAGAGATGGAATAATGAGAGGGAGAGATTGGGACAGTGAGGTGGCAGATCGGAGAACTGGAGGGAAGATGAACTTGTCAGGTGGAACGGAAGAGTAGCGGAGGAGGGAGTATGTGGAGAGGCAGTCATGGTGGAGCTGGAGGCGGGAGAGAAGAGTGAGGAGAGAGGTCCAGGCGAAAATGGAGGGAGGGAAGGGGAGAGAGGAGAAGAGGTGGCGGGACGAACGGAGGTCATGGGAGGTAGCGTAGAGATGGAGGAGCTTGGTGGTGTGGAAAGGAGAGAGGAGGCCGTGAGAAAGGAGGTGCTGGTGGAGTTGTGTAATTTGGCGGTGGGATAAGGAGGCAGAGACGGCGGCGATAAGCAACGGTAGAGAAACCTGGCGTATGGGCGGGATCGGACGCACCATCAGCGGGTCCCTGGAATATATTGTTCGGTGAGTCCGCATCATATGCATTATGCATTAACGCAACTTTTCAGTTTACTCCGGACCGTCTGATCAGAATTCCGACCAATTCGATCCATACCAGACTACGAGTGATGCACAACATCATCCTTTAATATTTGTACAGATTTAACTCGGACGGTATGGATCTAAACTCAAATTTTGAATTAACTCGGAGAATAAAAATTTGAATTCGAAATCCCTAAAGTAACTAAAAAAGTTTGAATTTGGATTCAGATTGTCCAATTTCAGTAACTAAAGCGTCCATTTTCAGTAATAAGACTAGAAAATTTAGATAGGAGTGCTGAAAAATAAAATGTAAAGGTTTATAATATGGTAGATGAGATTTAAACTCAAGTTCTTCCAAATCACGATGAGTAACTTTAACCATTAAACTATAAGCAAAAATATTTATTATTTTATAAGAGGATTGGACTATACAAGAATTTAAAGAAGAAAAAATATCAATTAAATTTTAATATATATAATTAAAAATTCTAAAATTATGAGGTGGCTTAGCACTAGGGGTGAAAACAGAGCAAATTCGAAGCGGATAATACTAATACCAAATTGGTATCCATTTTTTAATAAACGAATATGAATACAGATACGAATAATAGACGGATGTCAAATAGGAACATTACTAATTTTTTAACTTGTAGTCTAAATTTACAAATACCTATTTTTTGTTTTATTGTTTTTTTTAATGAGAGGGTTTGGGTGGTCAAGCCACCCAATATTCTTTTCAAAATGTTGTTATTACAACAAAAATAAAATTTCCTATCCGAATTTCAAACTCATGATCTTTCACATCATATGACATGTGCTTTTGCCACTAAACCAAATGATTATTTATTTTTTATTTTATTGTTCCCAAACATTTCATACTGCATAATTAAAATTTTATTTTAAGAATTACTTTTTGATCTAATAACAAATATAATGTTCTTTGTGTGAAAGATCACAAATTCGAAATCCGAATAATATTTTTTTTTTTACAAATATTAATCTTTACTTAAAAAAATAAAGACCATATTTTAAACCAAAGAGTCGGGACGGGAACCAAGTGCTACAGAATATCCAAGCCCACGTTTGACCATTGGGCTGAGATCGAGCCCAAAAAGGAATAGTACTAAGGCGGGAAATAGGGTTAAAAAAACGCGGGATAGCGTAATCCTAGTCTCCCTCTCTCGACTCTCCTACGTAGTAGAAGAAAGGTTAGCAAAATGGCGCCGAAAAGGAAAAATGTCGAAGTAGAAGAAGAGGAAGTGGAAGCACAAGATGAAGAGGATGAGGAAGAGGAGCTCGCTTTTTCCAGGAATTATTTTCTTGCGAAGGAAGTCGGATCTTCCTCTGGCAAGCGATCTGCTGCTAGGAAGGTCTCGGAGATCAATCTAGTCGATGAGCAGGTTAGGTTTTCTCGTGTTGTGCATGGTTTACTTCCATTTCTGTGTACTTCTTCCTCAATTTGTTCATTGCGCCCCAAATCTGGGTTCTCGAGGGTTTGGAGAGTAACTGGGGTTTGCTCTACTTCAAGGAAAAGGAAAAATATATGCGTCGCTTGTACTGGTATAGTACAATAGGGACTCTTAAAAATTATCAATCTTAATTCCCGCTGACTAAGTCAGAGTATTTTTTGTTTTGTTTCGTACATAAGCTACTGATATAGGTCTCCTTAAGTTCATGAAATTTGCAAATTTGATTGAAGTTTGTGTCATCAGTTAAAGATGAATTAAGTGTTATTTAGTGCGTTTAGGGTGGACGAAAAATTATCATATGGCTGTAGGAGGGTGTAATAGTATTCTGTACGGACATATGTAAGGATATTTAATATATATTTTTGCATCTTTAGTAGCATCAAGAGCATTTTCAAACCTCTAACGGAAGCCGCTGATCTCTTGTTAGTTACACAAAAAAAGGAAAAGAAAGGGCAAAGAACTGAACTTAAAATCTTTAATTTTGCTAGCACCACCAATACAGCATAGGATATACCTTCAAGTTCACCTCTGCGGAATGCTGATGCATGGTTGTGCCAATACTGCATCCAAGCCACTACATCCAATCTGATATAAATCATCTGTTTTTGCAATTGGTGTTTTGGGTTATTGATTTGGTTTAGGTCATTAATATTTAATTGAACGGCTTGGATTCAATAATGGCAGAACTATGCCATCAGAATGATATGATTTACCATACCTTAGAAGAACTATTATTAGGGTCGCATATATTTCTCCAACTCTTACGCTGCTACTTTTACTTTTCAGTACATAAATCTTGAATGCAAAGAACTGGCATTAATTATTTGTTAACCGCAGTTACTGAGAGCATCTTTATCTGAAATACCAGCAAAGCATGAAAAAGAGATAGGATCTCTTCTAGAAAGCTACAAGGGTCTCTACTCCAATTGGCTCTTTGAGCTCAGGTAAGGTAAATTTGATGGAGCTACAAACAGAAACACCGAAAGAGCAAAATTATTTCTTGGCTACAGCACTTTGTATCTATTTTTTTTCCTTTTAAGTCAGGGTTATCTGCAAATCAAACCATAATATTTTGCAATATTTGTATTTAACATGAATATTTCTCATACCTGAACCAACATGAAATGGTTTTTTTAAAACTGCAATTGGAATCCCACTATATATAATGCAATTGAGAGACTGAGAAGATATTCTAGTTACTGTTGATAATTGCCCCTATCTAAGCCATCTAGTTCCGACACCCAAATTAAGCTAAAGCCAACATGAGCGGATCTATGTGTATAGATAGGTGTGCTAAGCCACCCCTATTATTTTAAAATTTTAATTATGTATATTGAAATTGAATTGAATTTTATTTTTTTGAACTTTTTATATAGTCCAGCCCCCCTCATAAAATATCAAATGTTTACTTGTAGCTTGGTGGTTAGAGCTCTATTTTGTGGTTATGGAGACTTGGGTTCAAATCCCATCCACCACATATTGTGCATTTTTAAGTTTCAGGCCCCCTATCTAGATTTTCTAGTTCTGCCCCTGAAATCCAAAAAAGATGATTGGTATGTTAGTTTTCAAGTTTGTAGCAATATCCATGGCAAGATGTAAATTCCATTTTTAGTTACATGGACATCAATGCTAGTATCCATTTAATTGATATATGATGCCGTTGATAATGACATTTCATTTGGGATCGATGTCTATATTGCTTGTGCGATATCATTCACGTTATTTGCAAGGCTTAAATGATGCTGAGATGGACCATTTGTGGAATATACCTTTCTTATGTTGAATGGGAAGGCTCTTAAGTCCCACATCCATATTTGTGCCTAGGGCTTGAATCCGTGATCTCTTGGAAGCAATCCCAGTACCTTACCAGTTGAACTACTAGTCCATCAGCTATAACTGATTAACTTCATTTTTCTGTAATTATTTTGATGTTACTTTCAAAAACCCAAAAGATGTTGGATGTTAGACCGTTTGTTACAAATATGAGAGATGGCAGGTGTTAATTGCATAATACCATAAAACTAATGTATTAATACTATACATAATAATTTTTCTTTCGGCAAGTTTTTCCAAGTGTTCATCTGTGTGGTACCAGTATGAAGGTCAGCCCTTGCATACATGAACTTTTTGAACTCCCAACAGCATAAACTATCTACTATTTCACTTTACCTAGTTTTGATAGTAAATAAACTTCTGGTTATTTGTATGATGTATCTTTATAGAGATCCTAGCTTGTCTCTTAATTTTGTTATATTCGTGTGGCTTGGTCGATATAAATGAATACATATGAATTATCTTATCTCTATTTTTAATTGGATTTTTTTTTTCCAGTACAGATGTGGTTTTGGCCTTCTAATGTATGGATTTGGATCAAAGAAGACATTGCTTGAAGATTTCGCCTCGAGTACTCTAATTTCTTATACTGTGGTTGTTATTAATGGTTACCTTACATCTGTTAACCTAAAGCAGGTACACTCACTTCTCTGCACCATCTAAATTCATAATTTTTTTTTGTCAAAATATAGGTGCCATTCTTCTAGGTAAAGCAGGTACTATGTACATTGGTACCTTACCATATGTAGTCCTTCCTTTAGCAATTGTTTCTGGGGTTTTCTCCTTTTGCAAAATTTTATCTTTCATGAAATTTGCACCTTGCACCTAACATTGGTTATTGCAGACTTGCAGTCAATACCCCAATGTTTTCTGCTTATCTGCAAATAACTACCTACTGAAACTACAGTTAAGTGAATAATAAAAGACTAAATTGCCCCTACATATTCATATGTGCTCAATACAAAACTCTTCATATAATATTGGGCTGAAAAATGTGATTTTTTTTTTTCAACTTGATTTTAGGTTTGTTGCATATGGGGTTGGGAAAACAGCAATACAGCATTTCCCTTTTTATTTAAAATTAATAGATCAGCTATTTTGCAGATTCTTCAAATTTTCTGGGTCTGAGTAGCAAATATAGTAAATATTAAATGTTCATTTGCTTGTGTGATACAATATTGGGTGGTTTTTTTTTTGTTAGTTTCCTTCTATCTAAGTTATCCTAATTTTCCAGGTTATGACTACAATAGCTGAGATTTTATGGGAACATTATAAATGCAAAGGGAAAACATCTAAGAAGCAGCACACACAGCTTCCAAGTGGGTCCAAATCCATAGACGAGATCATCACATTCATCGATGACATATCAGATGATTGTAACTGCTCAGTATGCCTCTTAATTCATGACATAGATGGGCCTGCCTTACGGGACCCTGATTCACAGCAGCATCTTGCGAGGGTTTCATGCTGTTCGTGCATTTGTTTGGTTGCGTCAATTGAACATGTCAATGCACCTTTGTGTAAGCTTTAATATCTCTAGGACTAGGATAATTTGCAAAAAAAGAACTTCATTTTTATGAAATTCAGAAAACCCAATTCTTTCACTTTTTCTGAATTGCCTTCTTTTTCTCTTTAATGATGTGGTTAAACACGAGATAACTAGAAGAATAGCCCTTGAAAATAATTTAAGCTCTTTATATTGTTTCCTTAATTCCTTATACAATATTAAAAAAACTTGTCAATTATTATTGTTAGTGAGGCTTAATATGGCTCTGAGTTAGACTATGTTCTTTTTTGGTAGACTGGTTTCGTATTTGGTGTAGTATGCAGTTAATTCTGAATGTACCAATGCAGAGGGATGATTTTGCAGATAATAAAAATCGATGGTTATTTTGCAATATCATATGTTAAAATACAGGGGCCTTTGACAAGTTTCTCTTAATTTAATGGGCACTCTCTCAGCCGATATGACATGTGACTTTTTACTCAGTGTGGGACAAGAAGATGGTGCATACACAATTCAAGTGGTCCTGTCACCATGTACCGACCTTCGTTCCTTACAAAATTGAAGGTCTATTTAATCCCTTAATACTCTCCAGCAGCGGCCATGTACAAACTACAAAAACTGCCTTAGTGGTGCTTCAAAGCTTGACCCCTAATGCACAAAGTGTTTTCCGAGTTTTAGCTGAGTTCCAATTAGCCAATGAAAAGGAAGAAGGCAAGTCAATTCTTACTGCATAAGCTTAATTCATTAATACTCAGTTTACTCTCAGAACAACAGAGCTGAGCCTAATAACTCTGAATTGACCAGTAATCTCCAGGTCTCATACTAGCCCAATTTGCTACATCAACCTTAGTTGTGCAATTAATTCTCCGTTAAAGCCTATTGATTAGCATCTTAACATGAAGCTGTTCAATTGAGCCTCTCAGATAGACCTCAAGTGAGCAAAGAACCTATCCGTTAAACCCCATGAACCTATCAGTTAGACCTCAAGTGAGCAAAGAAAGGCTCAATTTCTACCAATTTTGCTCAATTGAACTCAAAAATTGTTCGACCTTCTACCAATTTTTGTCAACTTTTTTCGAAAAGCTGTTACGCATCAGGAATCATTTGATTGATCCAAAATTGAGCAACAAAGGCTCATTTGAGCAAAATTTCGCTCTTCGACCTTCTGCAATACTAAATCCCCCATTAATTAACCCTGAATCATTGCAATCATTTATCAAAATTTTGCTCAAGTATACTCATTGGTTTATTAAAATTTGGCCACTTCCATGACCATATAATTAGGTTGAATGGTGTTATGTTACCTTCAAAGATCTATTGTAACTTTTGAGCTCTGGACTTAGAGCAAGCCTTTTTTTTAATAAGAAATTGTCTGTTTAAGCTTCAGTTCTACCCAATTTAGCCCTACTTGTGATCCACAGTTAGTGGAACACTGAACTAGCCAAGCAATAACAAAGATACAGAAACAATCAGTTTGCAAAGTATTATCCTTTTTCTCCTCTGCTTTAAAGACAGACGCTCTGATGTTGTTTTACCTTTATCAGGTATGCATGTCAGCGAGCTGTATACCAAGTGCCGTGAACAGTTTCTAGTGAGCAGTCAAGTGACATTGAATGCACACCTGACAGAATTCAAGGACCACAAATTGGTTAAGATGAGGCGACATTCTGACGGCCAGGATTGCCTCCACATTCCTCTTCCATCTAATGCACTCGAAAAGCTGTTACAAGACCTAGCATGAAGTGAATAATTTTGTAATTTAAGTTGACTGCTCACATCCTTTTTGATAATATAGTACTCTTAAACCAGATTTACCTCTCTTTTTTTATTGTTGAGCATAATTGATAGTCAGATTGAAATTTATAGCTATTTGAGCCGGTTTTCCATTTTCCTGTGGCTGTGATACAAACTTTGTATTGCATGATTAAAACCCCACAGCTTTTTTCTCAATTAATCAGCTACTAAAGGACCATACAAGTATACAACTCTTAAATGAATTCACTAGGGGCTCTAGTCTGATAAAAGAAATATATAATTTTTTTTCTTACATCCTATTTTAAGCACCTTTTTTCATTACTCCAAAAATATTTATACTTGATATACAAAATATTCATATCTCAATTCACAGACATTGATATCTAATATACAATGTTTTCATCATTTACTCTTTTCTAAATGATCACAAGTTTCAATTAAGTTTTGTCAAATAAGTACAAATACAACTTTCGAAATTTATTATTTTAACAATGTAAGATATAAATACTTCTATTATCAAGAATTAACACTTTTCTAAAAAATAAAAATACATCTCATCTCCAGTGCAGCAGATAAGGAATGCAGTTATCGCTCCTCATAAATAAAATCACAGTCATGTCATTTCAGTTTTTGCATATTGCGAACTTGATAACCAGTGCTATAAATTATAGACCATTGCAGTGCAAAAGAAAAAAAAAAATCATTTATTCGTCGACTGCAGTTGTTCTCATAGCACACTCAGTACTTGATCTGTTTCAAGCTTTTGAGCCAAGAAAGCATCTCGTTGAGGCCTTCTTCCAAGCTTCTAGGGTTGTAACCCAATTCCCTCCTTGCCTTTTCACATGAATATGCCCACTGACATCTCAACACCCTTACTGTCTGTAATAACATAAGCATACTGTGAAGGAAATTTTCTAGTACAACCTTGCAAACTTCAGATTATCAAAGTATCTTACAAAATGAGAAATATCCCATGTACCGCTAAAGAAGAGAAAAAGTCCAATATATCTATTTTCAGCCTTATTTCTTCCTTTAAAAAATGCTACCTCGATATTGGGATTAAGTTTATTTCCGTATTTCATTTACCAGCCAACATCTTCTTAGGCTTACAATTAACACCAAATATTTTGTGTCATTAACAACCAACTATTATAAATGAAATTAGGCTGAAAATAGAAGATGAAATCCAAATAGCATCCATTAATCAACAATACCTGAACCATGTCTCCACAACTAGCAGCTTTTATAAACATTGAACAAATAGTAACTCACTAGAGTTAGAGCAAACCGAGTCATTATTTAACACTGTATTTATCTTTTCTATTGTACTGATAAACAGTTAGGTGTTTTTAGCAAATAGCTCAAAAGCTTCAGGGAGTAGACTGGTTGCCACTTGAAAAGTACTGTAAGGCAAACAGAGGAATGTTGTTCTGTAGGGACACTTCATTGTAAATTAAAAACAAAAGGGTTCAAATTAAAACATACAGGATAACTAATAAGTGGAAGGGTCCCAGTAATCCGAGAGAAGAAAACCAAAATCCAGCCGTAGATTTCTATCAACCCAAGCGGGATGTGGAAAAGTGGTTTGCTAGTTTTGGTAATTGTAGCTGCCATGTCAAAAATTTGCACAAAAGAAGCATTCTGTCCAGTCAAAAGATATCTTTCACCCAATTTACCCTTACGTAATGCTGCAATATGACCATTTACCACATCATCTACATGGCAAAAGGAACTTATGTCATGCCCCTTTCCTATATAGCCCGGCAGCCTCCAATTAAACCTTTCAATCAACTGTAGCAAAAAAGGGTAAATTATGGAAGCTGATCTGAAACATATAATGATTTATTACTATCATTATTTTTTAACCCCTTTCAGTGGTTACAGTACTGGCGACTACTACGGAGGTAAATTCAATAAATTTTAATCTACAAATTATCCTAAATTTTGGTTTCTGAAGGGAAAAACTAATTAGTACAAATAATAGATTACGAGTCTTGAGGATTGGTCAGGTATAGTTTGAGACAGATAGATTCTGGTCTTATAAAAGTTCCAAACTAGTTGGTGGGTACTGGTCAGATATACACCCTTTTGGTTCTCAATTTTTTTGGTTATTGACATATGTTTCATTTTTGCTTGAACAACACATCTACAATGTCTGTAGCTTTATAATCAAATAGAACAGATACACAAAGAAGATATACTTACAATACGAGCTAGAACATTTCCAGCAGTCAATTTGCCAGAACCATAAATAACACCTGGGTAAAGGATCACAATTGGAACTCCACTTTCGGCTGCTTTTAATGCAATCCCATCTGCAAGAAACTTGGACTTCTCATATTCCGTGCAAAATGACTTTCCATGGTGCATCTGCGATAAAAAAAACCAATTCTAGGGTTGGACCACTGCTAAATCATAGAAGCTTTATTTTTAATGACGTAAATATAGTTAAAATGATGTGCTAACAATTAATCAAAATTTTTATTTTATTTGAGATAATTCTTAAACACCGTAGAGAAGTACAGTATGGCAGTTTTATTTTGTAGCATTACAGAAATTTGTAGGAATTTGCTTGAATTTAGTGGTGGACATAAGGGCCCTTTTTACAAACTTTTGGCAGTAAAATTTGCATCGCCTTGCTGCTAAGGGTTTGCAACCTAGTAAGATTTGCATCACCTTGCTGCTAAGGGTCTCCTAAGGGTTTGCAATCTAGTAAGATTTGCATCACCTTGCTGCTATCTCACTCTGTCACATAACAATTCCGTTTTTCTTTACATTTTTGTAAATGCCAGTAAAACATTAAGGAAAGATAAATCAGTGTGTAAAACTTTGATTTACCTGTTTCTCGTCAGCAATTGATCCATTGGTCGGACCAATTGCAAAATAGGAAGAGGTATATATTAACTTCTTCATTGTCTCCGTCTTTGCAAATGCTTTTAGAACATTCTCAAGCCCCCCTACATTGACCTAAAATTTTGAATTGTAATAAAAAAACACAATGAAATCTAATATATTTTTTGGATCTGGTTTCTCTGGGTAATTAGGCCAATACACTGCACATATAAATTTCAAAATGGGCACTCCTTTCGCACTTCTAATTGACTAGGAAAGTGACAACAAGAAAATATCAACGCCTTTTACCAATTATTCACCCAACTAGACAACATGTATCAATTGTCTCGGCCTAATTGAACCCCTGAAATTTGACATAAAATATAGTCCAAAACTAACAGAGTAAAATCGAGAGGGGTCGGGAAGCCACGGTTCGACCAGCGCCGCAACATGAAACAGCGCCTCGCATCCATCGCACGCCTTCACGAGCGATTCCAGATCTGTGATATCGCCATAGACGAGCTCCAGTCCGTGCGCCAGCTCAGCTCCGCCAGCTCTGGGACGGAGGGAGCTTAGGTCGCTGCTCCGTCGCACCAAGGCGCGCACGGAGTAGCCGTCCGCTAACAGCGCCAAGCACAGCTGCCCGCCTAGGAAACCTGACGCTCCGGTCAGCAGTACTTTCATGCCTGGTTGTCGTCGATATGCTGGGCTGCTTTTCTGGAGAGAAATGAACCAAACACCAACTGGTGCTTCGGAGTTTTACCTGCTTAAGTGTTGACTTCTCTCACGATTAAATATTTTAACAGAGCAATTTTGGTTTCACGCAGTTCACGATTATAGAATCAAAATAGTATTTTATATGCTCGTGCGCTATATGAAGTTAAAACTGCTCTGTTAAATTTCCACCCTCCGAAAGTTGGGACAACCAACTCACGGTCGTGGGAAAAAAAAATTGAGTTTGAATTGGAATACGATATTTGCAATTTGCAAAGAAAAAACGGACAATAAATGAATAAATCTCATCTCGTTTCATACAAAAAAAGCTATCTGAAAGGGACCATAAAAAATATAATCTTAGTTAGTCTAAAATTTCATTCATTTTCATGAGATTAGGATTAGATTATGATTATCCGAACACGCTCTAATTATAACATACGTCTTGCTCTTACGATTTGTTTTGAGAGGGATTGTGCAGATGAGATTTCACGAAACGGATTTTATGAATTTATGTATGGAATCATGTCCATAAGAAAACACATGAATAATGACATTGTATAGGAATAATTGTTTGGTTGGATTGTAGGCTTGTAGAAATAATTATGAGAAAATTGTATTTTTGTATCAATAATAATAGTGGGTTTTATTAATAATTTTTAGTGTAATTTAAAAAATAATATATTACTCTTAAAACCTCGAAAATAATATAAATCTTTTTTTTTGTGTATTATGGTTCGCCCTACCATACTATGATGTAATTAAATAAGTTTATTTTGAATTCTTAACAAAGTAACTTGATAAACAAAAAATCACTATATATTTACTCAAGTTGCATCACCAGGCCAAAAAATGAACACAAAATCTTGATTATTTATAATACAAGAAATTGGATATGACCGTTGTACATATCTAGTTGTGATTATATAATAATTTCAACTGAATTAAAAAATCAGTGGCTTTTCACTTCGGCAGCATTGGTAATAAAATCTTTCCTTTTAATTAGGAGGAATTTCACGTATACCTCTCAAAAACTTTAAAATTACGTATTTCCCTCTCTAAACTTTGAAATTACGTATTCTCCCTCTAAACTTAAAAACTCACAAATTTATTCATTTTATTGTCTTTTATATTAAAACTCATTTTAAATTTATAAAATACCCATTTGACCATTTATTAAAAATATAAAAATGTGTAGCCCATTTAATAAAAATATCAGTCTTATATTTGATCAGTTTTTGAGGGCAAATGATTATTTTTTTTACTTCTGATGTATACACAATAACAATTAAGTATGCAAACAGGTTGTATCTAATGCCCATTAGACTCAATTATAATTTGAGTCTGATGGGTTCCTTATCGTTTGATCTACTTTAAGATCTGTGTGTGTCGCTTCAATATCAGTGCGAGTTCGTTTTAAGATTTGTGCGCAATAGATTATCACGTATCTTAAAGCAAATCAGACGGTAGATGAACTCATCAGACTCAAATTTGAATCCAATGGACGTTTTATGTTTTTAATAAAAGGTAGAATGAGCATTTTATAAATTTAAAATGAGGTATAATAAAAAGACTATAAAATGGGTAATTTGTGAGTATTTAAAATTTATAGAGGGAAACACGTAATTTTGAAGTTTTTGAGGAGTATACGTGAAATTCCTCCTTTTAATTATAACCCCCGTAGGGACTGAAATTTTTATTAATATCTTCAATTAAAAAAAATTACACAAATGCTCTCGATTTAAAAAAAAAAAATGCCCCAACTATTAGAAATTCTAGCGGTTCTAGTATTTTTTTCTCTAAAATGAAAAGTAACTGAGGAGTAAAATTATTCATCAATTAATTTTTTAATGATTAATATCAAACTCACAATATAAAACTCTGACTAAATGACAGAACAAAACAGAAACACTGTATTAGTTCAATTAAATAAATAAGGAGTATTAATCTTTCGGACGGGCATATATGAATGCTCCAATAATTGTACACGGTTTTACTGTATGATCTTGATGACTCAAAATGAGAACATTACTTTTAAATATTTTTTAAACTCTAATTTCAACTTATGTTCAGATCACAAGCGTATGATCCTACTGTGTAGTATAAATTGGGGTGTCCATCCTACAAGGATAGTGTAGTAAGTTTTTAAATAATTTTTACTAGTCTAGGTTATTGGATTTTAAAGAGGTTTTGTGGTGATAAATGCAATCAAGGTGTTATAACTAAAATAAAATTAAACAGTAGATAGAGAGACTCTAGGGTTCAGATTTCCTGTCTTTCTTAATCATGCAAAGTATAAGTCTTGACGTTTATTTATGCCGCGTACGGTACTGTCATTGTTGCGTGTGGTATAGATTACCCCGAGTACCCCGCAAGGCATTGTCACTATCCGCACAGTGAGCTGGGTGTTTGTTTATGCGATCCGAAAGGTTTTTTGATCTTTCGATCGGCTTTTGGGCTACCAAGACTGAGGTATTTTAGGTATGAAAATATGTTTTCCCTATACTACCATGTAGTTGAAATAATCGAAAGACCCCACCTAAATAGTGCTTTCTAATATTGTTCCAACTAAGTTTAATCTGTCTGTAGAGGAATTAATCATAGTCTAAGTACGATTTATACTATCTTGCCAAGAGAGCCCCCTGAGTTCTAACCCTAGTCTTTGAACTGCGTCTCATTAACTCCAATCTCACCACTACTTATGAGTAATTCCTCACACGAATTCTCTGAAATTGCTTATCAAAGGCATGTGGAGATCATTGGCATATAGTATACGAAACTATGTATGTAAGGATATTATAAAAAAAATAAAATGCAATAGAAATTCAAATTATAATAAAAAATAAAACATAAACATATACTAAAATATAATTAAGAATTCAAATACAACCTTCACTCTAGACATGAGAAATTTAATTTCTCATAACACAAAATAAAAGATGACCAAGTCCATCTAAGACTTTAGCTGAAAATTCATAATCTAAGACTAAAGAATAATGTAAAACTAAACGGTTCTAAATCCCATCCTACCCCCTGATTGCCTCCTTTGGTGGAACCGTGGAACGATGCCACTTGTATCGAAAGAAAAAAAATGGTTCGCAAGGGTCATATGTTGAACTTTTAGTTGGGCTATGGAAGCCCAAATCCGTAAATGTTGTAATTCATTTTTCTCCTTGATCACCCGAATCTGTTTTTTCCTCTTGGATTCTAGGTCGAAAGATCTGAACCAGTGTTGTAAATAACGGTATTCGGTCGTCGGACGGATAGGGTACCGATAAGTGATTAATCGGTATGCGGCCGACTAATCGGAATTATGCGGACAATTTAACGTTTTTATTAAATTTATGTATATATATCATAATTTATTAAAAATAATTTATTTAACTCATTAAACTTATCAAATAAACTTAATTTAACTTAGTTTTATTATTATAACATGACACTACGCTTATTTATTCTTAACACATAAACATTTTACATGTTAAGTAACACATTTATTTAATGAAAAAATAAAATTGAGAATTAAGCATTTTCAAATACTAATAACATATTATTTGAAATAAATTAAACATTCCAACATAAAATCATTAAAATTAGTTTATGATAACAACTTAATTACATAAATGAACACGTCGTACTAATCGAAAAAATTACATCAGTAAGTAAGAAAAATATATGGTATATAAATAATAGAAGAATTAATCAATTTCAAAGTAAGTAAGAAGAAAAGATATATATAAAAAATATTGAATGTATATTCAAGCATAAATAAAACTACAATATAAGATTTATAAACCTTATTATACACACTATCACAGAAAAAAATGTGAAAAATAAATATTCACTGGAATAAACGGGAATAAACGGGAATAAAACGGGAATAAACGGGAATAAACGGGAATAACCGGGAATAACTGGGAAAAAAACGGCCGATTAATCGGAAAAAACGGCCGATTAATCGAAAAAAACAGCCGATTAATCGGAAAAACAGCCGATTAATCGTTTTCATCCGCTAACATGCCTCCGTTAAGAGTGTTCGTGACGGTTAGGGCCGCCGTTTCCAATTAATCGGCCGTTTAATCGGCCGACTAGACCGTTTTTTACAACACTGATCTGAACGACCGAACCCCCGAAATTTTTATTAATACTCTCAAAAAAAAAAAAATGTCGAAAACACCCTGACTGTCCTATGTTTGAGCTGTCCACTCTCACTACCAAACCACCTCACAGTGGGGCGATCACCTCTTCACACCAGACCACCCCATGTTTGGGTGGTTTGGTGTTTATTTTTCTTTTAAACGCTGTGCATTTTATAATGCTGCATTATAAAATGTTGTATTTTTTTTATATTTTTTTTATATTTTGTAATTTACAGTTTCATTTTTTATAATGATTTATGGTTATAATTTGTTATAATTAACGATTATACTTTTATTTATTATAATGTTTTATTGTAGTTTTATTTGTTATAATATTTATAATAATTTATAGTTATATTTTTATAATTTTATTTGTTGTAATATTTTATAATATGTTATATATTTATTGTATATTTATTTGTTATAATTTTGTTTAATATTATAAATTGATTTTTTCGATTAGATAAACAACAAAACTAAATAATCTAAATGGTAAGTTTACAACATAAAATCTAACAATCTAAAAATGAAATATAATAATTCAAACATAAAATCCTACAAATCCATCTAACTAAAAAAAAACATAAAAAAAAAATCTAACAACGACGATGGCGACGACCGGAGAGATCCAACCTAGTAGGTGGATGGAGGTCCCTAGGCGGCAGTTGACGCGTCAAGTGAACCTCCTCCTCCTCCTCGTTATCTTGGAGATCGTCCATATCCACCTCCGACGCCGCACCGGCCGCCCAGGGATCCTCCTCCTGCAAAGATAACTGTGTACGGCGGAACCTATGGGAGATCCTCCTGGATCACCGCCTGTGTACGCATCTCCCATGGATCAGCTTCTCAGGTAGAAGGATATGTGGCCGGAGGCAGTGTGCCAAATATAACAGAGGCAAAGACATCCGCAGCATACGCCCCACTCCCACTAGCCTTGTTGTCGTGCTCTCTGGTCTCTGCGTATCGTGGTCTGTGGAGGCTCTGTACCTCATACCCGGTATCATCTCCAGTAAGGTCAGTCATAGTGAACTCGGGGTTGGCCTGCCAGGTAGGACCTTCATCCTGCATGTAAACAATATTAGTTTTGCTACATACAAATAACTAGTAAGTTAATTAAATAATAAAGAAAATCACTGACATCGCCAATCTGCACCGGAACTCCATACTTGTTGTAGTAAGCGTTCCATGCGTTGTTATTCAACACCCAGTTGTGGAACGCCCAACCCGAGTGATCCTTTGCAGAATTGAAGATAACTTAATAAGAATAGATTTTTAAAGAGAAATGATTGTGTATGACACCTTCATATTAACTTGTAATCACCTGCAGGAGGTGGCGGCATCTCATCATCGTAGATAGCGACTCGGGGCTGATCCGAATCTCGTGGTGTGGGCCTTATCTCACGCCAATTGATGTTCTCCCCACTATCGTGTAACATGCCAATGAGTCCTTCACGACTGATGCACTTTGTTGGAGCATTTGGACACTTTATAAACAATTAATAATCAATTTGTAAATCTAATTAATTTTGGATAATTTCTATAGATGCTAACCAATTCCTAACAATTTCTAAATAATTTTGAACAATTTCTAAAATCCTAAATCCTAAACCCTAAAAAAAATATGTCATGCATATAAATGTTGGACCAAACATGTTTAGACATCACTTCCAACTAATTTAAAATAAAACATGTAAATGTTTAATTTTATTTAAACATTATAGACATAATTTATATTATTCACATAACATATTTATAAAATTAGTGAGATTTAAAATAAAAAATTACCGTACATTAAATGATTAATTTTATTTTAAACATTATAGACATAATATATATTATTCACATAACATATTTATAAAAATTAGTGAGATTTAAAATAAAAAATTACCGTACATTAAATGATTTAAAATTTTAATGATATTTATAATTTTCACATAACATATTTATAAAAATTAGTGAGATTTTAAAAATAAAATACCGTACATTAAATGATTTAAATTATAATGATATGAAATTAATGGCCTTTGAAAATTATTTTAAAAATTCAAATAATTGCTTTATTTTAAGAAACTATTTTAAAAATTCAAATAATTATCAAGTAATCTTTTCTCAATTCAAATAACATATTTTTACAATTTACCATAATTAATAAGAATTATTATTGCAAACTAAATAAAAAATAATAATTTTGGTATATGCTAAGCAATTCAATCGTGTCGGGAAAATCAACAACCCGCACACGATATTTAACAATTCAATTTCTACGAATCGGTACGATGTAACCAAACCAATAACCCTAAACCCTAACATAAACTCTAATTTTGAACCCTAAATCCTAAACCCTAATTTCTAAATCCTAATTTTGTAAACCCTAGTTTTAAAAAGGGTGTAACAGTACTATGAATCTTGTCGGGAAAATAACAACCCGCACATCATATTCAACAACCCGTAAGACAATTCTTAGCAATTTCTAACAATTTCAATTGCAACACTTATGAAATTTTAAAAATCCGAGCAATTCAATCGCGTCGGGAAAATTAACAACCCGCACAGATAATTAACAATTCAATTTCTAGCGATCGCTCCAATTCCATCACAAGGCACAAAACATAAAAATAAGTTATGTCGGGTTACCCTGGAAATAATCAGATTGTGCTTCGTGATTCGTGCTCCAGCCTCACCTAACCTCAAGCTTCGTAGGTGGGGGCGGCCTTGCAAGAGAGAGAGGGGGTAGGGGTGGCCGAGATGGAGAGAGAGGGTGGGGGCGGCTTAGCGAGAGGGAGAGGGGGTGGGGGCGGCCTAACGAGAGAGAGGGGGATGGGGGCAGGGTTTTTCTGGGGGGGGGGGGGGGGAGGGCGGAGGGGGGTGGATCAGGTTTAGGGTTTGGTTTGGGCGGAGCAAAAGTCGGGACCCAGGGGTGGAGGGTGGGGCGTTGCGGTTTAAAAAAAAATAATAATAAACATCAAATCGCCCAAACGTGGGGCGATTGGTGTGAAGAGGTGACCACTCCACTGTTGGGTGATTTGGTAGTGAGAGTGGACCGTTCAAACATGAGACTGTCAGGGTGTTTTTAAAATTTTTTTCATATAGAGGGCAGATTTGCTGTTTTTTTGTTTTTTTGAGGGTATTAATAAAAATTTCGGCCGATCCCCAGTGTCTCGTATGTGGGTCAAGATCGTGCGGTTCTGATATTCCCCGTTGAGAAAGTTTTCACGTCCGAAGCAATGGGAGCTGTTCGATCAAAATCCTGCTGATTCCCCGCGGTGAAGAAACATGATTATTTCAAGCCCTCGCCTGGCCTCAGCATGGGTCCTGCCATAATAAGTCATGTACCTTTCTCTGAAGCTCCAACGGTCGGCTCCACCATTACCGAGGCAAATTTGAATTCCACTCTTTTAATTTGTTTTGCCGATAGAACTCCACTCTTTCTCTTCTCGAGTTCCAGTATCTCTCTCTCTCCAACACACACACACACACACACACACACACAGAGTCATTCATCAATCAATGGCGAAGAAAAGAGCAGCTTCTTATGAGGAAGCACGACAGAGAAATATTGAAGAGAACAAGAAGAAAATTGAAGCTCTCAACCTTCACCACCTCTCATTCGCAGTTCAGAAGCCTCAACCTCCCAAAACCCCACCTTCGGTCACTAATCCCCTTTCACCGCTCTATTTTATTTTATTTATTTTAACTTTTTGGATCTTTACTTCTCATCATTTTTTCTGATTGAAATTTTATAATCGTTCCTTTGTTTAATTGCTAAATTGATCTCATATGTCCCTCAAAACGGGGATAGTGTCCCTCATATTATTTTCTCTCATTTTTCTTAACATCAATAAGTGGGAAAATGAGGTTTGATTTGGGCATTTTTTAAAAGTTGGAAGAGACAGGCATCATATGAGATATTGTCTTTTAGAGATACACATTCAGGTTTCTTAAGTAGGGACATGCATGCATTATCTGGCCAACTTATCCATTTTAGTATCTCTGGTTATTTGTTGAGGACAGGTTTATATAAAATTAATATGCATTATTTGGCTTATTTTAGATTAAACAGAGGAGGCCTAAAGTTGACGTGGCAGTGACACCAACAAGGAGATCTGGCCGTCTTGCTAACTTACAAGGGGCGAATTATCTTGAAGTATGCAATTTTCCCTTTTTGTTAATTATTCTGTTGTTCCATACAATCCTTTGTTTGACGATGTCAAAACAACATTATTTCACCACATACTAATTTAACCAGTGTGTGTGTGTGGGCGGGGGGGGGGTGGGGGGGTGGGGGGGGGTGGGGTTGGAGGGGGACTGCAGGAAGATTTTATAAACGACAATAATTTCTGATACTCTTTAAGTGGTAAAATATTGATGTCCTCTTGTTGCTATAAGTGCTATCTATTTATAGAATTCTTAGATGAATATCTCGCTAACTTTTGGAATATGATCAACTGTTGTTGAGGCATCTTGAATGACTGACTTGTATGGATTAGACTTACAAATTTCCAGCTTCACTAGTTACAAGTTACAACATAAATGTACAAGCTGCTTCTGAATAGTTGTTCTTTTTCTTTCTTATTAAAATGAGTAATCTTCAGTTTGAACAGGTTTCAGAGAAGATTATGGAGACACCAAGAAGGTTCCTCATTGCATTTTTATCCAAATCTCAAAAATTTAATGTTAATCTCCATGTATAGGAGAAAATAACACCTTTTCCTCCTACTCCATAGGATCATACAAGTTAGATCAGACAGGTCATATCTAATTAACCAGCCGAATATCTCCTACGAAGCAAAAGAACGTGCTCTAAGGAAAGCTCAAGAGATTGAGTCACAGCTGGACCCCACATTTCCCAGCTTTGTCAGATCAATGCTTCATTCGCATGTCACTAGAGGATTTTGGTTTGTATGTAATCACAAATTCAATTTTGATTCGAACTAGCAACCTTACTCACCATTATTATTCAGATTTCAGAGACAATACGGTACCAAAATGATGGATTTTTGTATTAGATGGAAATCCAGATGGTACATCCAACTGGTATGATACCGTGCAAAATATATGTACCAACAAACCCCCTTTTTTTCTTTTCTTTCTTATATCCTTTCTTTGGAGGGGTGAAATGGTCTGAGATGCATATTGGTATAAGACCTGACTGGTATGGTACAGATACAATGATCAAGTAATTTAATCACCTCTTAACAATTCTTCAGGGCCTTATAAAACAATTCTGCACAAGTCATCTCCCCAAATATGATTGCATGGTGACTCTAGTTGACGAACAAGGAGATGAATTTGATACCAAGTACTTTGCTGGGAGAACTGCTTTAAGTGGTGGGTGGCAGGCATTTGCTGTAGCACACAAACTAATAGACGGTGATGCATGTGTTTTTCAGCTGATCAAGCCCACCACATTCAAGGTAACTATTTTTTGGTCATTTAACAAATGACCAAGTCATTGCAAACTTGGTTATTTTAAGTTTAAAAAGGGAGTTTCTTGTTGCAAAGAAATGGATGCCTGGTGTATATCATGAAGTCTCTATAATATTTCTTGCTTTCTTGATTGTAAAAATTTGAAGATGTATTTTTTTTCTTCTCATTGTTTTTCTTGTCTTTGTTTCAGGTTTATATAATTAGAGCCATTAATCATGACAGTAATTGACGTAGAATTGTAATAATACTTAAGTTTTGGTGCAAGGGAAATTGGCGTTTTGGTATTACTTCTGTCATTGGGTTGCTCAGAACCAGAGTATAAACTTTTCCCTTTTTTGTCCTCTTTTTTTGAGACTAGAGAGTTTTAACATGTATTTGACTTTTTATAATTTGTTGATATCAGATGCTAATGCAAACTCTGAAGCTATCATTAGACATGCTAGATTTATTAACAGATAATACATAAAAGACAATAACATTAGGTATTTCACACATTAGACCATCTCTCTTTCATGGAGAAATCATACTCTTAATTTCTGGTTAGAGAGAAGTCAAATACAGTTGCTCTCCCAGTTTGAGGTCTCTATGGCTCCAAATTATTTCCAGTTGCCCTGAAAATACAAATAATTATGTCATCATATTTCAAATTGAGAAACAATTCCCAAATATATAAACTAGGTCAGCAAAAATTGCTTACTGCATGTTAAGCCCAGATTTGTTTTTCAAACTGTCTGGGATTTTGCCCGAAAGGTTGTTGTTTTGTAGGAATCTGTAATTATATAACAATTTGTCTTATAAGTTAATGGCACGGTAGAATAAAATTGAGGTCTTTACTGCACTATTTGGTATGAATTGAACTTTTTATGATAGAAGTACTCACAACTCCTTCAGATTTTCAAGCCCACCAAGAGATGAAGGGATTGATCCGCTGAATTGATTATTATCTAAGTGCCTTCACATTAATAAAGAAAAAGTTAATTGCTTGTTATGCACCGTTAGTGTCTTTCTTCATGGTAATTTATGATTGTTTTTTTTTTTACTGGTAGTTATTATCATGTTTGCAATACAACAAAACTAAAGGGCAATGCTAGTTTGTAAGATAAAGTACGAGAGAATAATTCTTATTAGCACAATCACGAGAGATAAGAGTTATCTCCTTATCTCTCTACTTTATCTTCCTTCCAAATATTGCCTAGGAGACCAGGAAAATTGGAAATGGAGAGTTTAAAATCTTACAGTGCCACCAAGTTCTTTAGATTGCTCATATCTGGGATAGGACCAGAGAGGTTGTTCCCACTAAGCTGTCTATGATAATAGAGATGAAAAAAGTTACAATTGACCAATACCCAAAGTAATTGCCTTAGTTAAATATATTAAAATTTACATACATGCTTTGGAGAGCTGTCATGTTGGCAATTGAGCTAGGCAAAAATCCCGACAGGCCAGCATTTGTTAGTTTCCTGCCAAAAAAACAGAAACACAGTTGTTCACATCTAGTCCCTGTAGAAGCTGATGAAAATAATACTTAGGTACGCGGCCTAAACTTACAATGACTCAACTCGTATTTGATCATTCGTAGAACAAATCACACCTGTCCATGAATTACCATGTGGCGAACACGGGTCTCCACTCCAGTCTGACGGAGGGTTCTTCAGGTTTCTTGCAAACTCCTCCATTGCAATCACTGCAGAGGCAAAAGCCTAAACCGATTTCATCAAACAAAATAACAATTCATTCGACAAATTTACGAGCAGAAGAAAGCAACAACTAGATAGGAGACCAACTACCATCTCTAGTGGCAGTTCTTGAGCCGAGGGGCTTGATCTGAAGCATCTCCCCAGCATTGATTACTGGTCCCACAGGAGAATTATTGTCAGGGGTCAGTGCAATTTGGGTCTTCCCGGACAACTGAAGCTGAGTTGCATAAATCATCACACCATCAGTGGACACATTTAATCCCTTGTAGAAATCGTTGCCATTTATGGATACGTCTAAGATGCGCCAGCTCCAGGGGCTTGGGGTGCGGTTGTCTTGGAAGTAGAGAGCCACATAATAGCTACCATTTGGGAGGGATGCCGGTGGCCATTCGACTGTCAGTTGTTTTCCTCGACTGGTTGTAATGGCACTGCTCAGTGCTACCCCTGGTGGAATGTTCCAGAAATTGCTTGATGATATGTTGGAGTGGCAGTCAACTGTCGGGTTTCCGTCTGTGAAAGGAGCCCAATATCTGTTGTATGGATCGTCTGGATAGCTGTTTTAATTTTAGTTAAGCAGTTGTGTTTGAAGCTTTCAAGTAAGTTGTTATTCTGGCATATGTGGTATTGGAAAGCTTGTTTTACTGAATGCATGCACAACATTGTGCTAACTAGACCCAACAGAAGTATGTCTTTTGCGATAAATAAAAAGGAACAAAATCAATTGAGGCCAATATGAAGAATTATCAATTCAAGGAAATCTAAGCGAAAGGGATATGCAAACTTGTTGTATCTTCTCAGTACCTGACGATTGAACCATTTTGACCAAATCGGTTGCGAGCAACTGTAGTCAGTGCATAGGACTTAAAGTCCGTCGAGTTATACATTGAATCATCCAAATTCACCAATTCAAGGGCGGAGATAAATGGGCTCGAAACAGTAGCACTATTCCTCGCCAAGCAAACACTAAGTGTCTTTGAATGTGCCGCCATTATAATCTCATAGTAGGTCGACAAACCCTTTGAATAATCCTCGGTGGTGTTAACTGTGCTCCATCTGGTACCATCAATTATTTGATCAAATACTGGTGGTTCCTTACCACCGTCAAACTCGCCATAATAGTATGTGGTACGGATCAAGTACTTGTCTCCTTTGATAACTGGGATAGAGTAACAATATTTCCTGGCTGACACGTCAGGGAAATACCTCACGGAAGATAGTATTGGTATAAGCCCAGTTGTGTTGATGAGAGAGATGTTCCCAGTTTTAACAAACCCTTCATCCTCGATCCATTTGATACTTCCTAATGTCTCCTCCTTTGTTGATCCACAATTGATGTAATAACCTATCCACAGAAGTAATAAGCATATTGAATAAATGTATATTCAAATACAGAAAAATTAAAAGAGGAAACTTATTACTACTTAATTGCCAAAGATCACTTGCAATTATTGAACCCTAATTAATTTTTAATGACAAGGGTTCATCAGGAAGGATTTGATACCTCTAGGAAGAGGAAGTGCTATGGAGAAAGGGCTATAGTTAATGGAGAGAAGCCATAGGAGAAGAGAAAATGAAAGAGGAGGCATTGTTCATGGACCAAAATTAAGGTGGTGAAAAAAACCAAAGAGAAACAATGGCCGCTGTTCCCTTTGGTTTTACCTTCCTTTGCTGGGAGGTTCCACTGGCAAATTGAGACAGTTAGTTGTTTTATGGTTAAAAATAGCATGAGAGAAATGGTCGAAGTTGTTCCAACCTGGATTAGATTAAAATCATTTAGTCCCCACATATCAGAAACATTACATGAAATCTTCGATCGTGTCCCTTTAAAAAGAATATTCTATTATTAACTGTCATTTAGATTATTATAAACCGTAATGCTAGCATTAGAAATGTACCTAGTCACATCAATCTGATCGGGAGATACTTTTTTGTCAAAAAAAATAGAGAAAGAAATATATGTTCCTTACGATGTTTATGCATATTATTTTGAGAAACAATCATCTCGGAGTCTAAATAAGTTCAAATAAAAAGTTGGAAACAAAAAAAAATAAGCCCGAATAAGCCCAAGAACTTTGATAAATTTTGGTTTGTTTCTTGACAGTGGGCAGAGATCAGCCCAAATAAACCCAAGAACTTTGTTAAAATTTCTGGATTAGATTTTCATATATTTAGATTTGCTTCTGTATCAGAAATGTCTAAAAGTAGCTTGCCAATGTAGTATTTTAGGTAGATCCCAATTATGAGCCTAGGTTGTTAATGATATTGACATAATCCGGTAATGTCCGTAATTTAACCGATAATATGGGTGTTAATAGCTAATAACATTTTTTCAGATAGTTCATGGAGTAAAGTTCAGAAAGAGATCCACTGATAATTGTTTTATGAAGCACACATTCAAATTAGACATTTGTCTTTCTCAGGCGACTGACATCAATTAGATTATCAAATGAACTTTCTTAATAAAATTTCTCCATACAAAATATTTGAAGCACAAGAATATAATAATAATAATAATAAAATAACAATAATAATAATAATATTAATGTTAAACCTTGAAGAATAACATAAACTCAAGTACTCCTTGAAAAAAAAGAATGAATAGATGAGTATGGAATTTGAAGGCGCCGACACAACAAGATTCTGACCAAAGAAAATCAGAGATCGCGGGGATGGATTGATGTTAGTCAGCACATGCTATCTATGTAGAAGAGCTACTGAAACAGTACAGGTACAGCATCTATTTGGCCAGTGTACCTTCACACACCAGGCAAGATTAGAAGTGCAAAGATTAATGCCGGAGATGTCCTTAACACAAAGGAAGGTACAACTGTTTTTCTTATTTTCTTCTTTAATCTTCTTCTTTGTTTTTTGTAAAATTGACATTATCGGTGTCGTCATTAATCAATTTGGAAGCATGACCTCCATATTAATTTCTTTCTATAAAAATACTCAGAGTGATGATCAACCCCAACACCCCCAACAAATTAAAAAAAAATAATTCACATGACAGCTTTGATATGGGCCAGCCGATTCAGACCAACCGCATCTTACTTGGTCTACCATGTTTTCCTCGTGCATTGAATCAGGATTAGTTTTGCAAACGGATCGGATACGGATCGGGTAGTGGTTAAACCATATCCGTATCCGTTTATATTTTTTGGATACAGATACGGATTGAATATTAGACGGATACGTACGGATACGGATCGGATATTAGATATTTGTAGATATATACATAAATATTTTCATAATATATATTAAACTATATGGTATATATCTACTATTCGGATACGGATAATTAATATTCGAAACCATATCCGTAACCGTATCCGCATGGATATTCGGATATCGGATATCCAAGTCTAATTTTCGGATACGGATCCGGATACGGTCGGATTTTATCTGTTCCGTTTGCACCCCTAATCAGGATTATAAATTGAATAGTTAGATATGAGAAAAGAAAAATGGGCCTACGGGCCATGAAAAAACCCAAAAAGAAAAAGAAAAGGAAATGAAGAACAATATTTATTAATTAACTACAAGTGTCAATTTAATACGAGTCGACTCGATGCGTTATTTATGTCTGACCCAAATCACCCAATCGCTCAAGATCGGAACCCGGATCCCCTAAAGTAATCTGACTTTTAGGTTTTGGATCGGAACTGTCCAATTCGAATCCGTCGCTCAAAATCACTTCAAGATTCGAATCCAGCATTCGGGATGTGTGCTCTACTTTAGAATAGATTGTCGCGAATTTGAATCGGGCGGTTCCGATCTAAAACTCAAAAATTGAGTTACTTCATTGGATCTGAATTCGGGGACTGGAGGGGTGTAACGGTATGACTCTGTTTTGGTTTCTTCTTTTGCATTTTATTAGCATTTTCTTTCTAACTATTACTATTTAACTCAGAACATTAACTGTTCATTATCATGAGCTTTGTTTTGTTTTACTTCTTGATTACAAAACTCATGTAAACTCTTTACCATTAATTAAATGAGGGCTAGACCCTTCTGTTTTCTCAAATTTTTTTTATTTTTGCCAAATATCAACTCTACTATTCAAAACTTATTTAGCTGATTATTTTAAAAAATGACAAAAAAAAGTCTATAATTTAGGCAAGCCAAGTTGACCAATTACCCCTCCCAATCTAGTGTGGATATCAAAATTCTATCATGTGCCAAGTCAATGTTGGTTCGATTCATCTAAAAATATTAATATAATATTATCTATTCCATTTATTGACACTCTGAAAATTAATCTAAGTTCTTTAATGACGGTAAAAGGGGAACTCATTTTTACAGCGTTAATTTTGGTGCGTACAGCGTTTGAATTTTTGATGGACCAAAAGGCCCCTGCCCAGCTTGATCTCCTGCCCTGTTTCCCCCTTGGTGCGCACAGGTCCCTTCGCTGTAGGGGCATTTTGGTCCGTGAAAAATTCAAACGTTGTACACACAAAATTTCACGCTGTAAAAATAAATTCCCGTAAAAGAGGTCAAATTCCAAAAAAAGAAAATGATAAATAAAGTAAAAAGTACGGTAGATAAAAGGAAGCATCTTCTGATTTCACAAAATTTTGCCTTTTTTGAAAATTGTTTATTAAATTTAACTTTTTTTCTTTTAAACTATTTAAATTATATTATTTTTTTATTCGAATGACTTCGTTACATTTTCCATCAAAAAGTAACAGTGTTGACATCAACACCATCATATCAACAAATAATCATGTTACATTTTCCATCAAAAGTAACAGTGTTGACATCAACACCATCATATCAACAAATAATGAACATCCTCATTAGCAAAAAGCACGTTAATATCAGAAAAAAAAGTCCAAATATTAATATGAGAGATTAAACTTGAAGAGGTCTACAATATATATATACGCATGTCATCATATTGTTAGTTTTGTATATGAGTGATTAAATTTGAATAAATTAAAAGTTCAATTATTTCTAAAAGTATATCAAACTTTAATGACAAATTTATTATAAAAGACAATATTAATGTTGCTAGCTTAAAAATATTTTATCCTTGATAAATTCATCTACACCAAAAATAAAATTAAAAAATAAATTATGAACAGCTGACTAAGACTAAATAGTACATGGTTAAGCTTTTAATGACCGACTTATTGGATCGATTTGTGTGAATTCAACCAAAAGTGAGTGTGGTTGGCCTTCAAAAGCGAAGTGCCTCAACAAATTGAAGGATTAAAGACGAGAAGCATCAAATTTTAGTACAAATTAAAGAAACGACAAAGGAAGCACATGCAAACGACGTTCCACCAAACTAATCTCTTTTTTGTTTCATTTCATCTGTTTGGTGCACCCAATTAATTACACCTGGACTAGACCTACATGTTTTCCTCGGCCAGGTTACAAATAAAAATTAGTTATTTCCTCATCTAAACTCACTTAATTTATCAATATCCCCATTTCTTAATCAAATAACTTAAAAAATAAATATTAATATTAAGAAAATATTAAAATGACATTTATACCCTTCTTCTTTATCAATGCATAAATAAAACATAAACATGAGAATTGAATTGAAGGTCTTCTCTCTTGCAATTGTCTCTCCACTTCCAATTTATAACAAAGATTTGATCTCGAACTCGTTCTCTCCTCCCTACTTCATTATAGAAAGATTGACGCGGGGACGTTTGGGGGACTGAAAAAAAAATGATTATAACAAGTTACGCATCAAAATATTAATATTTTCTTTTTCAAGTGTTAATATCTTATCTTCCAAGTACTTATATCTATGAAGATTGATGCAGGGACGAATGCGGGAACTGAAAAAGGAGACCATATAATTAGTAGGGTCCATAGTACATAATTTCTCTAAATGAGGTACAGGAATTTTGAAGACACTAGAGTGAGAGTACTCAAATAATTATTCTAAAAAATAACATGAAGTAAATATTAACACTTCAAAATAAGATATCATTGCTGATAGATATTAACACTTGTTAATATATTTTCTTAACATGTCATTGCTGAAACACAGCTTATAATATATTTTCTTTCATAAATAATTTTAATTATTGCTCCAATTAATCATGTAACACAGCTAATTCAATGTCCGGGAATAACTAGCCTTTTTGTTGTTGTTGAGAAAAGTGAGGATCTTGCCCACATTTGCTTTGGATTGAATAGGTTCAGTTATACAAGGGTGGTAACCACCAAATAGAAAAAGAAAACATTGCTCAAACAATTGAGCTGAAAACAAAAAAGAAACAAAAGCTGCTGATTACATATTCATCTACTGGTACAGTACTGGTACGCTGGTACCTATGTCGACTTGAGCTGCTCCATAACTCCATCCACCAACGCCTCGATTCCTTTGTCAGAATCAGAAAAAATTCTGGCTCCCCTTTCACTCCACATTATAAATTGTGAAATAAGCATAGTAGCTGTTGTTTTTTTTGCTGAAACTTGGACTGTTATCAGGTCTGTTGGTTGTACCAGTGTATTTGCAGAATTTCCCTTATGTTTGTGGCAATTACCACTTGGCTATAAAAGACTTTGGCGAAGGGGCAATCATTGAAAATGTGTTGGACAGACTTAACTTGAGGCCTTGAGCCTTGCAAATTACACATCTATTCGGTATTAGCCAACCTCGTTTAACTAAATTATCTATGGTGATTATTCGGTTTAGTCTCATTAACCATCCGAACATTTTCATTCTGGGTGGCATCTTTAACATCCATATCCTATGAATTTGTGTTGTGACGAGTGGTTCCTCGGGACTAACTAGCGTAACTCCATATTTTCATGCATTCCAAGCTCTAGTTCAAATAAATCTGCCAATGCAATTCTTTCTGTTTCCATTTTCGCATTATCCGTTGATGGATTATATAGGATCCTTTTAGTCATTTTTCTCAAGAAAGAAAAATGTGAAGAAAAAAAGAAAGAAAAAAAAAGGAAAAATAGAAAAATAAAATAGAGAATGGAGAGGATAGTAAACAGAGTACTCCCATCTATATTTTCTTTAGTTAATGAAAAAGCTCAAACCCTATTTCAGTTACATCGGCAATCGATTTGAAACCTGATTCTTCCATAAATTGAGCGTTAGTTTAGTCAACTGATCTAGATGTGGTTTTCATATTCCAGTAATCCTTGGTGCTTAAATTGATTTACATTTTTGGCCCTTTTGTAAAAAAATAAACAGCCCACCAGTTATACAAATTACAATGTTGATATATCAGCATTCAGGATTTATACTTGAAATTAGTCTAGTCTCTTTCTTGGCATCAGCTAAGTTTTACCAGAGAGCAACAAATTAAAAGAAGTGTTTTATATATACTATTATGATCGACAACTGATCTGTGTTTACATTGATTATTCATGTTCTACAACTGAACATATATACTTATCTAACTATGAAAAAAATTTACCCCAACCTGCTGTCTATATACCAAATTAGAATGTGAAAATGAAAATGCCATCGGATAAACAAAAATTTAGAAAAAAATAAAAATTTAAACCCCCTTTCCTTACAGGTCCTTTCTCGGATCGGTAACATTCATCCGCCAATGCTCATCAGGAAATCCAGCTTTTCCTGCCATTTTGCGATCCCATAATAGTTCAATCTTTCTCCGCTCTGAAAGCCGACAATGAAACTGCAAGCTCTCATCCATCTCATCGTGCAGTTGCCACCACCTCTGATTGGCTGCATCGCTCGCATACACCCTCTGATTCCCTATGTCCCAGTTACAGTCATAATCCCTGTAACACACCCATGGTTTTAGCCCAAGGTAGTGTATCGAGTACACTTTCGAAGGTTCTACTGTGAACAAGTGCTCCTTGATCATCCTCTCTCCTGTTGTATTCGCCCAAAAGTTCTTCAAGTAATTCACCCGCCTCGGCATCCGGTGCCACCAAACAAATAATTCATTTAGGAATCCCTGGTCCCCACCATTGTAGGAGACTACGTCCTTACGGTGGCGCATTAGGGTGTTAAAGGTGCAATTAGAAGGCTCAATGACCATAACGCCTGAATTAAAAATTGAACCGTCATTTCCTGCTGCAGACATCTGGGGGAAACTAAACAATATATCGAGGCTACGTAGTACTATCACATCAGAATCAACAAAAATTATTTTGTCGTAATCAGTAAGTTGCCAGAGGCGGAATTTGCTGTAGTTGTGCTCGTTATATGTCCCGGGTTCAGCCCGGGGGTTGCGGATCCGTTCTATTAGACGAAGGGTCCACCCGGCAGCAGCAAGGGCGTCGAGCTTGTCCTGGGGAATTGACTTGTCATGAAGGAGGAGGAGGTCGCGGGTGGTCCCAGCACGTCGGATGCTTTGTGCCAGCATTATGGCACCACATAGATAAGTAACTGAGGAGTGGAGTACTGTGGCATAGGCCTCCCGTCGGGCTGGAGTGGTGGGTGCCGACAGTTTCGAGGTGTTAAATTCGTTGTCGACACCTGCAAGAAGAGGCAATTAAAATTTATAATATGGAAATAAATTTTAATTTAATAATTTCTTATGAGTTAAATTACTGCATATATATAGATAGATATCTGTTTTGTAATTTTGGCAAAATGTGTTACAATGTTTAATTAATGATCTATCTAGGATGCTAGAAGTGTCCCCGTCTTATTCTGTCTTGTCTTGCCAACCTCTTTTATTGAATTTGTGACAACACTAACAGCTTACCAAGAATCTTAATTGATCTTTTATGGACGCTATTACCAAAAAACCGTTTCAAACAACTTTGCAATGCATTTAATGCTTCGTGGGCCCCACAATGATAAGTTATCACTTATCAGGGAGACAATATCAATAATAAATTTCCAAAAGAACTGGCAAGATTAATCTAACTTTTCTGTAAAAGCTACAGTGATGTATCAAATATTCATTGAACATTAGTCACAACTCATCATGATTTTGAAATTTGAATGATGATTGGAGATCAGATTTATTTGAATCAATGAGACGTTGGCAGGTCTCCTAATTTGATCTGAAGTACCCAACAAGTCTCGTGTGTTCACCAACCAAACTACCAATGTGTCATTGAGTTGTAAGGGTCAAAATGAAATTAAATAGGTTATGATGTTTGGTGAGCGCATATGCAATGCGTTCTCTTTTCCTATCTACCTGGGACATCTTTTTTTTCTTTTTAGCTTTGCTTGGTCATTTCATCGCAAATAGCAATTATTCTTCTTGCTTTTCAAGAAAAAGTTTTCTTGTGGCCTTATTTTATTGATAACTTGAAATATGAACACAAGCAATGCTAAAATATAAGTTTTCTTTTCTTCAAGGAATAGACTTGCGCAATGTTTAAAATGGAATTAGCAGCTCTATAGATAGAATTCTTAAAGCAATTACATTTTCCTAATGAAATTTTTTTATTTTCTAGTTAGCAAAGAGAACATAATTATTTCCTTCTATTTTGTTAACCCATGCTATATAATTAAACTACTGCCCTTTTAAGTACCAAAGAAATCAAACTCACATAATACAACTCAATATTCTTATATGTTATTTACGATTCTATCCTTTTCACTAAAAATTTCATGCATGTGGAAAATGGCATATATGCGCTAGTCTCTCTCTTCTTTTCAATAGCAACAATCATTAATAGACAGTTATGCATTCAAGAGTCTGTTGCTTCAACCAAAATATCGTTTAAATGCTCGTGGCTTAATTAGGTGCATAGTTCTTTTCAAGAATTAAATGTGATTAATAATACTAAATTAAGCATCACAAATATTTAAAATAAAACGCACTCTGTTATTTTTCATCTTCCCTTCTGATTAGTTTTCAACAATAATGACGAATTATCTCGCACTTTCACCAGCATTAATATTATAACGATTTTCTCATTTGTGTTATCTACCATGCCTAAATGTTTTCTTCATGATGAACCAAAAAGTTCCTAAAAGGCACATACAAGATGTTTGAATAGCTTGAGCTGAACAATCAGATAGCTTTTTGTTTTATATTTATTTGATTAATTTATATAATAGTTAATTATTTGTCTATTCTGGATCTTGAAATTCTCAAAAACTCTGTCAAGATAATTGCAGTTTTCTCAAACAGCTGACTTAATGAAAGTTTGAATGAGAAAAGTGAAACAAAAACTATGTATATAACATAGAATTAGATTAAATTTAATCTTACCTTCATCCCATAGAGGCAAAGCTAAGTTGCATGAACCCAAAGGCAATCTCAACTTCTCTTCGAAATTGGCAACATTGGCCTCGTACATCCACCAGTCCCCCTCACTCTGCACCAAGTCATCACATCGGAAAATATCCATCATTGGCTCACATTGGCTCAAAAAGATCACTTTCACTGTCCCATTTTGGCTCAATTTCCCCTTTTTGGTTGCTATTTTAGCTGACACCATATGCACCTGAAGTCTGAACACATCGCGGTTCCAACCTTCCTCAGGTTTCCTGCATGGCAACCTGGACACTACAACATCTACTCCATCATATACAGTAACATCTGGCATCGGTACTTCAGGGCAAATCGAACCCTCGCTATCCTCCTCTTCATCGATCCACTCGGGGAACAAATCCTTCCATTCAAATTTGGTTGAAACCCGCTCGAATTGTATTGTTGTGACCTGGCCTTTTATGCCCCAATCTCTTAGTTCATCTTCTTCCATGTTGACTAGACCGATTTTTACATTGTCGTGCATGAAATCTAGGAAACCAGGGGCCTTCTCTTTTACCATCCTCTTTTCAGATGTTACTTTGTTTGGAAATGTTCTGCCCACCTACAATTTTTTTTTTCATATTAGGTAAGAAATCTTGTCAGTAATTTTAATGATCCAATATATATCGTTTATAATCCATTTTACACATTTAAATAGTACAGCATCTAAAATGGTGAACATCTAACATGGTTTTTATAAAATCATTATTTTAAATCTCTGTCAGAAAAAAAGATATGGATGTTAGACTCATCAGTCTTCATTATTATATCAAAGAGAAATTAATATACAAACAGCACAAAAGTTTGGAGTAACAATGCACAGAAATGAAGTCATTATATAACAACTTTTGTTGTTATATAACTAGTCACTCCAACATACTGTTTTCAAGATAAATAAAACAGACACATGCACAAATAAGAGCAAACTAGTATATATATCATAATAATTATTGAATGAAACAAATAGGGTACTCACCTTACCTTCCTCAAGTGACAATCATGAAGAGTGCACCGGACAAGCGATGCAGTCGTAACGCTGTCGTTGTTATCAAATAGAGATGACGGTCGGAGAAGAAGCACAAGGTACGAGACCAATAACAAGGCCAAAAAAGCAATATTGATCTTTATGACTAAGCTTCTAGAGGCAGTTGTCTTGAACATTTCCCCTGTTACTCCTATCATAATTGTTCCAAAAAGAGAGAAAGAACTTTGCTTATGAGGAAACCTTCAACCTGTGAGAGCTGGTTGCAAATATATGTGTATTGGTTATATATATATGTATGTATGTGATATGCAATTCGTTCTATTTAATGCTGATGGTTACTTGAAGCTGTGAGGGATAAGCTTTTATTTTTGTTTGTTTGATTGTGAGGTAAGCTTTTGGGTTGTAGTGGTTGGGATGTATAAGGAATTAGGCTGTATGAAAGGAGAGACTACCAAGAAAGAGGGACACCGTGTCAATTTCTGGCGATCTAGTGGTACCACTGGAAATTTCTATCCTCTCCAGTCCAGAAGAGAATGGATTAGCGTGCATGCGAAATCAATGATGTACGCAATTTTTATTTTTATTTTTATTATACTTCAATATCCATAATGCACACCTTGTGTCAATTGCAGACTTAATCTTAGATATATACTTCGTTGCATAAACTTTTTTCCATTAAATTATAAGCATTGGACTATTAAATTTAATCTTCAATTATATTTTACGCCTAGCTAACTGTTGATTTTGAAGGGAAAATAGAGTAGAGAAAGAGAAAATGGCTTGTGATAAAAATGTATTTTTTCTTGTATTTTTTTCTGTTTGATACATCATCCTATGCTCTATTTATATTACAAAGCTATTTACTAGCCGTTTGTTACTGTTGGTATATTTCATGTATTTGGTACACACAGGTACAGAAGCACATGCTGCCTTTTTCTTATTTCTAAAATTACACACGAAGATTCCCTTTTTGCCCCTTGATTAAATCCTAGCCTTTGAATCCTTGATCAATGATGATATATGAATATGAGATCTTGATCTTATTTCTCAACACTAACTCATGCGAATTAAAACGATAATATATTTCTTTACTAAAATGCATACTCAAAGTTAATTAATATGCACATGTACAGTAAAATTATTATATAACTAGCATGCATATATATTTTTTACTAGAACATACATATTGTTTCTAATGGACTATATGTCTATATATATACTTAGAAAAGACCAAAGTACATTTGTTATTTTAAAAAAGATAACTGATATATAATTTAAGCATAAATTGGAGGTTGAAAACTGAAGATAAAGTTGGAGTTTGGATTATGAAAAAATGGAGACAATAAATGTATATATTTAGATGAGGTTGGTGTATCTTCCTTTGTTATCGATCTTTGATCTTTGATCATTATATAATTCCATCTTTAATATTCCATAGAGGTTTCTGATCTTTGATCTTGATCTATCTTTACTAGATATGTAGTATTATATCGATGTGTGTTTTTGTTGGAATTTTGACGTGGAGATACGTAGTGAGATATTTTTAGAGGTTTTTAGATTAATTTTGAAGGAATATGATTCAGTATATATCGAAGTAGTTGGATCCAGGGTTGGCAAAAAAGTTCGTGGCTCGTGGATCGATCGAGACTCGTTTGCTAACATCTCGTTCGTTAGTGGATTGAGCTGTTAACGAGCCAGCTCGCCACTAGTTCAGTTCAGAATTAACGATTTTGTGCTGGACCTATCTCGCTCGCGAGCTGATGAGGCAGCTCGGTCTAGGTATGACTTTGTGAATTTGTATGAATTTGTGTGAATTTGACATATATGCATGAATTTATTTTGTGAGCTATGTTTGTATGAATTTGGAGATTTGTTCTTTAGTATGTATAAATTTAGTTGCAAACTTAATTTATAGTAGTTGATTTGCTAAGTTACGTTGTACTTGAATTAAGAGTACTGCTCAAGCTATGGAAATGAATATATGATGCAAACTATGCTTTCTTTGATGGTCTTATTTTTTTTTTAATTTGTTTGATAGTGGTCCAATGAAGTCCAGCGAGCTAACGAGCTAGCTCGTTCCATCTCTGAGTTGGCTCGTGACGATCATCAGTTAAGATTCTAGTTTGAGTCCTTAATCTCAGCTCACTCGACAAACTCGGTAGTTGTGACAATCCGATCATGAGCTGAGCCCAGCTCGTGATGAGCCAGCTCATTCCCACCTCTACTTAGATCATATTCTTACATAAAATTGGAATCGTCGTCACACAAGTATTTATACATCGTCGTGCAAGTATTTATACCTATACTTGCAAGTATATTTTACATATGATACTGGATAACGTCTGAAAGTATTAATATCAAGTACTACAAATATTTACACCTATGCACTGAAGTATTTATATCTATGTGGTCAACTATTTTTGTTAGAGGAAGATTGACACGGGAACGATTGGGGAAGGTTGATGCGGTGATACGGGGTCCCCACTACTTCATTAGAGGAATGTTGATGTGGGGACGATTAGGAGACTGAAAAATGATCATAACAAGTTACGCATCAAAGTATTAATATTTTATTTTTCAAGTGTTAATATTTATCTTCTAAGTATTTATACTATGAAGGTTGACGCGGAGACAAGTGTGGGGACTGAGAAATGAGGGATCATATAATTAGTGGGCCCATAGAGGAAGAGTGTTGCAGGGATTTTAAAATAATAATTAGTGAGAATCATATAATTAGTGGGACCATATAATATCTTTTTCAGAATAATAATTAGTGAGATCATATAATTAGTGGGAATCATAGTATATAATTTCTCTAAATGAGGTGTATGAATTTTGAGAGTAATGGAGCAAGGATACTCAAATAATTATTCCAAATTAAAATAGGTATCTTACCAGTTGATTAATAATTAGAGAAATAAACTGATCAGAAATTATATTAAAAATCTTAATTGCCAATGGTTAAAATTCTAGCTAGCTAGTCAATAATTGTACTATTTCCAATTTAACTTGACGATTGAGGGTTACATCATGATGCGACTTGGCGTTCTCTTGCCGGATTCAATATTATGCAAGTTGGTACCGTTTAGTTACTATTTGTGATAGAAGTTGATTGGTGAATAATATTGACGGACGGATAAGTTATAGTCTCGTTCATATTTTGAAATTTTGCATCGATTAATTAGCTAGAATAAGTACCTTATAAATTTAAAATGAGTTGTAATAATAAAAAAAGTCAATAAATTAGATAAATTTGTGAGTTTTATAAATTTGAAAGGGTAAGTGTGATATTATGACTTCTAGAGAAAAAATGTGTAATTTCGAAATTTCTAAGCTAGGGTATACATGAAAAGATGTGTGTCTGCTTTACGTATATTTTGAATCGAACACATTCGGTGCTAGACAAGATGCCTATAAGTGAATGAACCATTTTCGGTAGACACTTTTCATGACATGAAGCATATCAAATTAATGAGAAATAACTTGTTTTTGATCTAGTGACAAAAACACATGACTTCTATGTAAGATGTCATAGGTTTAGTGAAGAAATCTTTTGTATTAATACACATATTTTTAAAATGTGTTGTGATTAACTCATATTTCAAAAAAAAAAAATTTAATGAGCAAATTTACATTTAAGGGAAAATAAAATGAGTAGCGTAAAAGATGAGACAAATTAATAATTAACCAATATTTCGATCTCAGGCAAAAGACTACATGTCACCAAGGGCCCCCCATAATTAATGTAATCAATGCTTCTTTTTATATTCCTTTTTGTAAAGAACGGAAGTAGAAAAAAAATAACAAGTACGATATATGATTCGCTTATTACTTTTTAATTGTTCGTTACTAAGTACGAAAAGCCGAGCCACCAAATTTAACTGTTTCCTTTGCCAAAGGAAAAAGACACTGAAGAACTGGGACATTAACCAGTAATTAATAACAAGTATCATGTATATGGTTGTAATTATGGATAAGAAAGTTTAAATAGATAACATTAATTTTATCAACCTAATCTTACCATGATAATCCAAAATAAATTAATATGTTTTTTATTTTAACCTTGCCCGGTTTAACTTATATTTTTCTCATATCCGAACAGTCAAATCAAGCCCCATAATGTCTTCACACCTATCAAAATCTTTCTTTCTCTTTCTCATATCCGAACAGTCTAATCTTAACCGAGACGAGTATGGTATCCGGTCAATAATTTTGTTCTTAATTGATCTCTCTTTCTCTTTTACTGGTTTTTAAGTAAACAATATTGATTGTCCAAATGCGAACATTGTTTTCCTGGTTTGTGCTTAATGTTTAGCAACCTAATAAGTGGCCAATCAAAGTTAGCTCAACATTATGAAGCCACGGCACCGAGTCACCGACCCAAATTCATCGCATCCTGATTCTGGATCTGTTACAAACATATACATCGTGTGAGAATTGAGATGTTTGCTAAATAACACATATCAGACTGTATTTCTAGGGAGTAGGGATGGTGATTCGGGAACCCCTATCATTTGTCAGAAACTTGACACACAGTAATATACTTTGTAGTCGCCGTAGAGGATTGAGAAAACCCACTAAGTGGGGTGCGATTTGCGACAAGTCTTTATGTAGTCTTTTGTGACCTATATGGATCCTTTGTAGCTTTAGCCCACTAGCCTACCTGGCATTAAGTAATAATTTTATTTTGAACATATATAACATCATGATGACATATTAATAATATTATTATATATTAATAATAATTATTAATAAAAATACTAATTATATAATATTAATATATTAATAATAACTATAATATATTATAATATTATTATAATAATTACTTAATACATTAACAATATAAGATATTAATTATTAATTATATACTAATCATATACTACTAATATATTATTACTAATTAATGAGGAGAGGGATGAAATGGTTGCAGGTGAATGACAGTTGAGCCAGTGGCATAAAATTGAAGAAAATTTTAAGGCACCTCATGAGATGATTTAATTTAAGCATGTTTAGGCTGGACTAAATTTAAAACTATTTATGTTAGACCAATCAATTTAAATCGCGTTTGGTGGAATAAAGGTGGCTTAAAACCTTTAGTTCACTTCTAGTCCACAACCAAACATGAGAATGAGGTTAAAAACAGAGGGAGCCAAAATAAGTCACGGATATATTATAATTATTTCAACAACAAATATATTCTGTAACTTAAGAAAAAAACATAATAAAAGAGATTTTTTATTGGGATGGGAGCCCACCTCTTGTCCTTGATTAGTGATTTGCTCTCTGGTACCTCGGGCCGGGCAGGGCAAAACCCGGAACGGGTAGCGGGCACAATAGGTACGGGTACAACGGGTACTCGGGTACAACGGGCACGGGTAGACGGGTTTTTTTGTGAAAAAGTCTGCCCTGCCCGTTTCAAACCCGTGCCCGTCTCGGGTTCCCGGGTAGACGGTTTTTTTTTTTTTTTTTTTTCTGTTTTCTGTTTTGTTTTCTGTTTTTTTTTTACAGTGTGGGACCCACCCGGTTTGTGATTTGAACCAATTACTATTTGGGGGGAGGGAAATTTTTTTGAAAAAATGGGTTTTCGGGTAGCGGGTAAACGGGTGCGGGTACACCCGGGGCGGGTTCGGGTACACGGGTATTCGGGTTCGGATACGACGGGTACGGATACACCCGGGTTTTTTTCCAAAAATAGAAGACCTGCCCGTTTGAGACCCGTACCCATGTACCCGTTTACCCGGGTATACCCGCGCTCGGGTACGGGTACCCCGGGCACCGGGCACAGGCGGACCGGGTTCAGGCAGCCCCCCGAGCAGTGTCAAACCACTATCCTTGACTCTCTTTCTGATTAATAAATACCACCGTACACTGATATTTAAGTTGAAACATAATGTTGGCATGGTGCGGAGAAAATTGTGACATCTCAAGTAACTTATTATTTAAATAAGAGTGAGTCTATGGTACTATGTACAGCACAGATTAGTGAATTTTTTTAAAAAATTGTTATTAAAATAACTAATTTAAAAAAAAAACATGGTTATTTCTTTTTTTTACAAAAATCATAAAAATTGAGCTGCCAACTCGGTCTGAAGAATTCTTTTTTCTGGACCGAATTGGCAATTCAGTCTAGCCTTTTTTCACAGTTCTCACCATTTCCTGTGTGGCCTTGCGTGTAACTCCTCCTGGACTGAATTGGCAACTTGGTCCAGAGGCTTTTTTAGCCCAGACCGAATTGCCAATTCGGTTTAGAGGCTTTTTTTTTAGAGACACTAAGAAGAGCAAAATAAAGAAATCTAACACTGAAAATTTGAATTTTTTGTTTAAATTATTTGTTAGATTACTTCTTTTGATTTATAATTAGCATATTTATACTAAAATACACTAAATTACTTGAAATTATGTTGAATTACACTATATTACAATGAATTATGTTGAATTATACTAAATTACGCTAAGTTACAATAACTTCGCTAATTACGCTAAAGTAGACTGATTTTGTGCCATCTTTCATGAATCATAAAAAATAGTAAAAAAAATTGAAAAATAGTAAAAATTGGTATTCTACAAGTTCATTATGTGACTAATTTACTGAGCTACTTAGATTGAATAATAGAAATGAAAATCTTAATCGAAAACTTCAACTCAAGTTTTGAGGCTCTTCCCTTTGTTTGTTGGCAATTCTAAATTTTGAAATTTGACGTAGAGGGCACGGACGCATGCGTAGTTTCGCAAGCTTTTCGAAAAGTGGTCATTTGCTGAAATCGGACACTCGAGCACCGTTTGATGACCATTTGAAGTTTCACCATCGTTTTTCGCCTTTTCAGTGAAGATATCGTCCCTATTCATATGTAATTTAGTGTAATTTATCGTATTTTAGCGTAATGTAATGTAATTTAGTGTAATTTAACTTAATATAGTGTAGTTCAACATAATTTCAAGTAATTTAGCGTATTTTAGTATAAATATGCTAATTATATATCAAAAGAAGTAATCTATTAAATAATTAAAAAAAAAATTCAAATTTTCAGTGTTAGATTTCATTATCTTGCTCTTCATAGTGTCTCTAAAATATTTATATATATATGTAGACCGAATTGGCAACTCGGTCTAGGCAAAAAAAAAAGTGGACCGAACTGCCAACTCGGTCTGGCCCTTTTTTGATTTTCTGTGGCATTTTTTCTATAACCCGGTGAAAAACAGCTGGACAGAATTGCCAATTCGGTCTGGAAAAAAAATCCATCAGACTGAGTTGGCAGTTCGGTTCTTATGGTTTTTGTAAAAAAAAAAAATAATCATGTTGTTTTTTTAAAATTAATTATTTTAATTACGTTTTTTAAAAAAAATCCGATCAACATTTTCGTTTTCAAAATTCTAACGGTTGACCCGAACCATTCAACGTGATCTCCACATGAATATGTACTTGCAGACTAAATTTTATATTTTTTCGAACATTTTTACTATTTTTTAATATAGGTGGAAAATCACTTGATCTGAAAATTTTGGCCCATCCAAAAACAGTGATTTTCTACCTATCTAAAAAATAGTAAAAATGTTCGAAAAAATATAAAATTTAGTCTGCAAGTACATATTCATGTGGAGATCACCTTGAATGGTTCGAATCGACCATTAGGATTTTCAAAATGAAAATATGACTCCGTAGTACAGACTAATCCGTGCTATGCATAGTACCATATACCCACTCTTTAAATAAAAGTTACTTACATAAAAAAATGTAATTAACTTGACAATATTTGAAGATAGAACAATTTAAAGACATTTTCTTATTATAAAATCTAGCTAAAACTTCACATATATTTTGAAAAAATTGACAACTTTGCATTAAAAAAAAATAACATTAAATACCAATGCAAATACTTCTACAAACACAATAAATATCATGATAATTCTTATTAGAAATATAATGGTAAGTTTTTCAAACTAGTCATGACCTGAGTTTAATCCTCAGTATTACATCACCATTTGTTTGAATCCGGACCGTCCGATAAGAATTCAGACTAATCCAGCCCAAATCTATAATGCACGAGACTTCTTTAAATTTGTACCAGTATATAACAAACGATCTGGAAATTTGAGATACCTTAGTCAATAGACACTATTGCACCAAAAGCTGCGTTCGACCATATATGCTAACTCTATAAGACAGATAATTGTATTCTACCTAAAATAAAAGAGACTTTTCACAAAAAACAAATAGGAAAAAAGGTTATATAATATAATTCAATTGATCTGATCCTTAAGTAAAGTGTGCTTATACAAAATAAAGACAAATTGTTAGATAAGACATTCATGTGAAATCTCAGTCTCCCCCTTTTGCTTAGGATGTAATCTTCCCTTATATATCAAGTTATATATATGCTAAATCTATCGAATATACTACGTCATGCTTGATTGCACCTTATTTTCTTAATGTAGTTGAATGAGAGAGACATTAATATCAAGTTGTTTTATTTGTAAAAAACAATATGAAAGAAGAGATGCAAGTAAAAAGTTTAAATATTGTGTTCGTCAATAAAGAAGCCTTTTTACTCACAAGTATATTTTTTATTAACACAAATTAATATGAAATACCCTTTCTAAATGCAAGCCAAACCACTAGCAATAATGAAAAAAATGAAGTATAAATAAACATGATAAACACAAAAATAGAAATAATTATGGGCAAAAGAATAAAATGTCACAATATTTGAAGATCGAACATTTTGAAAGACATTTTCTTATTATAAAATCTAGCTAAAACTTCACATATATTTTGAAAAAATTGACAACTTTGCATTAAAAAAAAATAACATTAAATGTCAATGCAAATACTTCTACAAACACAATAAATATCATGATAATTCTTATTAGAAATATAATGGTAAGTTTTTTAAACTAGTCATGACCTGAGTTTAATCCTCTATATTACATCACCATTTGTTTGAATCTGGACCATCCGATAAGAATTCAGACTAATTCAGCCCAAACTTATAATGCACGAGACTTCTTTAAAATTTGTGCTAGTATATAACAAACGATCTGGAAATTTGAGATACCTTAGTCAATAGACACTATTGCACCAAAAGCTGCGTTCGACCATATATGTTAACTCTATAAGACGGATAATTGTATTCTACCTAAAGTAAAAGAGACTTTTCACAAAAAACAAATAGGAAAAAAGGTTATATAATATAATTCAATTGATCTGATCCTTAAGTAAAGTGTGATTATACAAAAGAAAGACAATTGTTAGATAAGACATCCATGTGAAATCTCAGTCTCCCCCTTTTGCTTAATTAGGATGAAATCTTCCCTTATACAAGTTATATATGCGAAAATCTATCGAATATACTACGTCATGCTTGATTGCACCTCATTTTCTTGATGTAGTTGAATGAGAGAGACATTAATATCAAGTTGTTTTATTTGTAAAAAACAAAATAAAAGAAGAGATGCAAGTAAAAAAATTTAATTGTGTTCGTCAATAAAGAAGCCTTTTTACTCACAAGTATATTTTTATTAACACAAATTAATAAGAAATACCCTTTCTAAATGCAAGCCAAACCACTAGCAATAATGAAAAAAATGAAGTAGAAATAAACATGATAAACACAAAAATAGAAATAATTATGGGCAAAAGAATAAAATGTCACAATATTTGAAGATGGAACATTTTCTTATAATAAAATCTAGCTAAAACTTCACATATATTTTGAAAAAGTTGACAACTTTGCATTAAAAAAAAATAACATTAAATGTCAATGCAAATACTTCTACAAACACAATAAATATCATGATAATTCTTATTAGAAATATAATGGTAAGTTTTTTAAACTAGTCATGACCTGATTTTAATCCTCTGTATTACATCACCATTTGTTTGAATCCGGACCATCCGATAAGAATTCAGGCTAATTCAGCCAAAACTTGTAATGCACGAGACTTCTTTAAAATTTGTGCTAGTATATAACAAACGATCAGGAAATTTGGAATACCTTAGTCAACAGACACTATTGCATCAAAAGCTGCGTTCGACCATATATGCTAACTCTATAAGACAGATAATTGTATTCTACCTAAAGTAAAAGAGACTTTTCACAAAAAACAAATAGTAAAAAGGGTTATATAATATAATTCAATTGATCTGATCCTTAAGTAAAGTGTGATTATACAAAAGAAAGACAAATTGTTAGATAAGACATTCATGTGAAATCTCAGTCTCCCTCTTAGGATGAAATCTTCCCTTATATACAAGTTATATAATTATATATATGCTAAATCTATCGAATATACTACGTCATGCTTGATTGCACCTCATTTTCTTAATGTAGTTGAATCAGAGAGACATTAATATCAAGTTTTATTTGTAAAAAACAATATAAAAGAAGAGATGCAAGTAAAAAATTTAAATATTGTGTTCGTCAATAAAGAAGCCTTTTTACTCACAAGTGGGGCTGCAAACGAACCGAACCGAATCGAACTTACCTCCATTTTGAGTTTGGTTTGAATTAATTTCGAACGAATTCAATTTCAAATCAAAATTTTTATGAACTCAATTTTGAACTTTTACGAACTTTGTTACGACTTACGAGTTATGACTTATGGCTGAGCCATAGTTCGATACAACACTTCAATAAATCAAGCATTTTGAATTCTAATTACACAGTACACCAAAATTTATATCAAAGTTCATTTCAAATACCAAAATTTATATCAAACACCAAAGTTTAGTACAATCAATCAAAGTTCAGTACAATCACATAATCTAAAGTTTTCCAAATAGCCAACAGGAGCAACATCACCAAAGTTTTCAAATATTCAAAGTAATCAAAGTACAATTTAAATATCAATAGAAGTACAAAACAATCACTAAAGTCTTAGAATTATTACAAACCCAAATATTATCCTAAATAAAACATTAAAGTTCATTGTCAGCGGAAATTAACGGTTCATGTTTGAGTTAATTTCCAACTAAGTTTGATTTGCGAATCTATTTCGAACGAACTAGGTCCAGTTTGAGTTTAGTTTGAATTAATTTCGAACGAACTCAATTTCAAATTGAATTTTTTACGAACTTTTTCGAATCAAATTCGAATCGAATTACAAACTACGAATTTTTTGTGCAGCCCTACTCACAACTATATTTTTATTAACACAAATTAATGAGAAATACCCTTTCTAAATGCAAGCCAAACCACTAGCAATAATGAAAAAAATGAAGTAGAAATAAACATGACAAACACAAAAATAAACATGATAAACACAATAATTATGGGCAAAAGATTAAAATGTCACAATATACACATGGAATTGGGGCCGCCATCTAAGGTCTCTGGTTTGTTTTCTTTCAATCAAAATGAAGGTGGTTACCTTGTCTAAATCCAATTCCAAAATCTATCTCCAAAATCCATCTCTAAAGGGCAAAAAAAAGATGAGAGCGAAAAGGAGATGTGTTAGAAATTAATTACATAAACTTAAAGGTAACTTGTTCCAATATGACTTGCTTTTTTTATTAATTACTATGTTCATGGTTGGTCAGTTAACTTTTTTTTTTTTAAAGAAAGATAAAATCTAGCTGTTTAAATTTCAATATTCCTAAATAACTAATTTTCAAATTTAGAATCAGCGACATTTCACATAAATAATATTTTTTTTTTGAGTAAAGTTGGAGGTCAAGTCACCCAACTATTTAATATTCTTGTTATTATAACAAAGAAATTTTTCCATCTGAGTTTCGTACTCATGACCTCTCAAACAGAGACCATGTACCTTTGCCACTACACCAAAAATTAGTTCTTATTAATGACATATTATTTTATCATTAAATTAAAGACTAGTTAATTTTATCAATTACCTTATTTAAAATAAGTAACAAGTGCATCAAAATCGTAATAGCGTCATATCTTAGTTTAGTAAATTCTTCATAATTAACGAAGAAATAACTTGATGAACTTTTTTCTTTAAAATTTCTACTTCAACTTGCACAATGAAAATACGACATTAGATGAATATGTTGGGACGAAAATCATTTATTGCATGTCACAATTAGGGCTGCAAACAAACCGAACCGAATCGAACTTATCCCCAGTTTGAGTTTGGTTTGAATTAATTTTGAACGAACTCAATTTCGAATCGAAATTTTATGAACTCAATTTCGAAGTTTTATGAACTTTGTTACGACTTACGAGTTATGACTTATGGCTGGACCATAGTTCGAAATTACAACACTTCAATAAAAACTCAGGCATTCTGAATTCTAATTACACAGTACACCAAAGTTGGAAATCAAAGTTCATTACAAATACCAAAATTTATATCAAACACCAAATTTAGTACAATCATTCAAAGTTCAGTAAAATCACAGTATCCAAAGTTTTCCAAATAGCCAACAGGAGAAACATCACCGAAGTTTTCAAATATCCAAAGTATTCAAGAAACATTTTTCAGAAGTCAGAACTGAGAATAATTATGGATTGGGTGGCCTTATATTTTCATCAGCGAACATAAGTTATCAGCGGAAATCAACGGTTCACGTTTGAGTTAATTTCGAACTAAATTTGGTTTGGGAACCTATTTTGAACGAACTAGGTTCAGTTTGAGTTTGGTTTGAATTAATTTCGAACAAACTCAATTTTGAATCAAATTTTTATGAAACTTTTTCGAATCAAACTCAAATCGAATTACGAACTACGAATTTTTTATGCAGCCCTAGTCACAATTCACAAGTAAAATGCCTGATTAGTTAATGGAACTTTATTAGTTTTCGCACCAAACATCAGGAAGGAATCTTCGCTTTCACCAAGCACCAAGTACAAAAAGTGCCTTCAAATTAAAGGAGGGATCGATCGAGGTAAAGCAAATAAATAATAAAGATAAATTTCACCTCAGATGCGTCCCTAATTTGTAGCACTTTTTGAATTTGATCATTCCTTTCGTTTATCCCTAATATATCTTCCGTAAATATATTACTGGAGACGCTGAGGTCAATGTTGAGGTGCGTAGGAATTCATTAACCAAACAATAATCAAATCCTAAATAAACTTTAATTATGATTCTCGAGCATTCACTTTATTCATGATCATTTTAATTACTAGTTTATATATTTACAGATTTTGTAAATTTGAACTGAGAACAAAAAAAATTTCAACTCATTTTCGATGCTAACAGTGAATTTTGAATATATATTAATAATTCTTTAGAAGTTTAGTATAATTATGCTCTATATGACACTTTTTTTTTCTTCAAGAATGTGTAAATGCTTTCGATTTTTTTTTCCTATTTGCCATAGCTAGCGACAATACTTACACCTTGTTTGGATGAAGAGTAGAGAAAGAGAGGGATGGTGAAAAATAGAAGGAAATGTAATGGAATAGAAAGGAAGATTAACATATTTAATCTTTTCGGGTTTGAATCATTATTGAGAAAAAATAAATTTAACTTTCATTTCCATCTTATTTCTTATTTGGTTAATTAAAATTTAGAATGTTAATGATTAATGAAAAATTCGGTGGCTAATGTAGGTTTGTGAAAAAGAAACTTGAATGGGAATTAGAGTGAGTCTATGGTACTATGCATAGCACGGATTAGTCCGTACTACGGAGCCATATTTTTATTTTGAAAATTCTAATGGTCGATCTGAACCACTCAACGTAATCTCCACATGAATATGTACTTGTAGACTAAATTTTATATTTTTTTGAATTTTTTTACTATATTTTAAGATAGGGAGAAAATTACTTGATCTGAAAATTCTGGACCATCCAAAAACAGTGATTTTCTACCTATCTAAAAAATAGTAAAAAAATTCTAAAAAATAAAAAATTTAGCCCACAAGTATATTCTCATATGAAAATCATGTTGAACAGTTCGGATCGACTGTTAGAATTAAAAATATTGATCCGTAGTACAGACTAATCCGCGCTATGCATAGTACCATAGACTCACTTTGGAAATTATATAGGTAAGATATAAGATTGAGAATTTGTGTTATTTTTTCTAAAAATATTTGCAACAAAATTTCTTTCCATCCATTACATCGCAAATTGAGAAGAAAATCTATAATCATGCAAAAACCTTTCCCCTCCTATACCCTTCACCTCCGTCGTAATTTTGTCAACCAAATATGATTTGATGGAAAATTTTCTTTTCTTTTCATTCCCTCCCTTCCTCTACTCTCCATCCAAACAGGTTGTTAGTGTACTAATAACGCAAATATAAAATATAATAGTTATCATGAGGAAGATGATCATTCCCTTTTCGCCATACTATAGTAGGTAATGGAATTTACTTATCAATAGAAGTTGTGTAATATGTATATTATGAAAAGGTTTGAAACAAACTTGGGTTAATCTCCATCCAAACAGGTTGTTAGTGTACTAATAACGCAAATATAAAATATACTAATAACGCAAATATAAAATATAATAGTTATCATGAGGAAGATGATCATTCCCTTTTCACCATACTATAGTAGGTAATGGAATTTACTTACCAATAGAAGTTGTTTAATATCTATATTATGAAAAGGTTTGAAACAAACTTGGGTTAATCTCATACAATCATTAAAAGAGAGAACTGATGAATGTTAGAAAAAGAGAACAAATATGCAGGGTTTGCTTTCTTCTTTATTTTAGATATATATGCTGTGGTAAAGCATCACATCGAGTACGAAAGGCCAACAATTTGTTCACGAGACATCTAAATTTTTTTTTTAGATTTTGTTGACTGTCTTATATGGCGAGCAATAATTTATGTTTCTCTAACATTGTTGTAGCTAGGAGGAATCTTCCAAATTTCTTGAACCACAATTCAGGACATGTACGTATCACTCTGCTAACCAGCTTTTTTTTTAACTCTCATCCATAAATTTCAGAAATAATTAAACTCCCATCTCATCGTAAGCAGAACGGAATCAGACTTTTAAACTATAAGGATCAAACACACAATAAGAATCAATTATAAAAGAAATTTATGTTGAGTATGTGATCAATTTTACGGTATCTATAATATTTTATTATTAAACTATAGATAAAATCATGAAAAAGTACATCTCTTTCTAAAAAAATGGAATATAACTGACCCCATTCCCTCCACATAGATCTGCCATTGGAGGGTAGAGTCCAATATCAGGTCAGAGCTGTTAGATCTGTGTTAAAATTAACTCTGACTGTATACCGAACTGAATTTGATTTGATTCCCATCATACCACTCCTCTCCGAATTCTCAAATTTTTTTATTATTAGAAAAATAAATAAAAAAATATCGACAATAGTGAACCATTTTGACGAAATTCAAAATTTAAGAAAATTATTATGATTTATAACATCTAACGAACGTTACAAACCATAACATTCAGATAATCTAAATTAACTAATCTCTAACGTCCACATATTTGTAATTATAAATCTCTCTCTTCTCATATCCAAAATTCAGATCCAGTGCAATACGGGTCCGGATCCCCTAAAGTAATTCAATATTTGGGTTTTGGATCGAGACCGTTTATTTGAATTCGTCGCTCGAGATCTTCTCGAGATTCAGTTTCGTTGTCGGGATTTGTACGTGCGTGCCCTCACTTCGGGAATGAATTTTTGCGGATTCGAATCGAATGGTCTCGATCCAAAACCCAAAGATTGGGTTACTTCACTGGATCCAAATTCCATTCCAAATAGGTTCTGAACTACAGTTAAATCTCTCGACGTTATTTCTTTTTTTTTTTTGCTGTTTCATTAATTAAGAGTTAATTAATTTGAATTATCTGAACGTTGTAAATCATAATAATTTTTTTTTGGATTTCAAATTTCACCAGAATTATTTACTGTTGTTGATATTTTTTATTTTATTTTCCTATTAATAAAAAATCCATCTCCGGATTCCATCCCTAAGCACAATCATGTCTAACAATAATGTCTAGAGAACAAATGATCTTATGTGGGCTGGGTTATTGTTTGATGTCCTACGCAGAGCTTACAAGGCCCAAACTCTAATAGTTGATTAATTACCAAAGATACATTGTACCTGTTCGACAAGAGCCTCCTTAAGACTAAAGGAGATTCATTTAGCTTCTTTAGCTGCTTAATCATGTCGAATACCGGTTCTTTAGGACGGATTAAGACAATCTCCTTTAGCCTCCTTTTGTCCGGATCTTAATCTCCCTGTCTTTTCCTTAAGGCAGCTTCCTTTAGCTATCTTAATCCTCTGCTCCTTCCTTTAGCTTACCGAACAACCACCTCTTAGCGCAGATTAATATTTAATCTCCCATGTGTTGCCAAACCGCCCCATTGTTACAATTGTTTCTCGAGAACTGGCCGTAGGCACATTCTTACAATTTTAGGTAAGCATCTGAAACACGAAATAATTTTTGTGTGGGCCGTTGCCTTTTGCTTTCAGATCCATGTTTTTCCGTCATTATGTTGAAAATTATTTTGATAATTTCACTTAAGATTTAATTATTTCATTCAAACTATCGTTTTTTTATGAATTAAGTCTCTATCAAGGATATTTTATAAATCATGATATTTAAATGGAAAAAAATGATGAAACTATTTGCAACCATTAATTACTAATTTTTTTTAGTATTAGTGCTGAATTGTCATGCTTTTTTTTTTTTTAATTTCTGCAAAGATGCTATTATCATATTATTAAACAAAGAATATTGGGAACAAATCAAGATAAAGAGGAAATGGTAACAGGGGCGGATATCGAATCAGGTTTAAATACCTAATCGGGTTTAAATCCATTAACCAATTGGGTACTCGACAAAAACAATGCATTAACTTGTACTTTTCAATGCTTTGACTTGTAATTTCTGATGTTCTGACTTATAATTCTAATTACCAATCAAAATTCAACAGATTTATTTCAATTTTAACCCTAAATTTTACTTGAATTACAAATTAAACGTCTGGATGGGGGCAAACAAAATTTCAAGGAGGGTAAAGTCGATCGGACCGATAAATTTCCACTAAAACTCGAAATCCAGGGGGGGCAGCTGCCCCTCTGGAATACACTGGATCCGCCCCTAAATGGTAACCAAGACTGTTTTGTGCAGAATCACAAGATATAGTTCTTTTAATAAAAAAAAATATAATAATTTAATATTATGTTCAGAATCAGTTTTTGATCTAGTGACAAAAACAAGTCTTTCTTTGTGGGAGGTTGCAAATTCGAAATCCGAAAAAAAACAATTCTTTGTAGATATTTAATAATTCGATGGTTTGACCTCCAACGTTTACTCAAAAAATAATTTAGTATCACGTTATCTAAAAAAATGAAATATATGCGGAGCGTTTAGATTAGTTTAACGATAAAGCTGTAACTTTCTCATTTTTTTAATTTCTTTTTCTTTCTTTCTTTCTTTTGTTACACACAGTAAGACACCTGTGTGGTTCAAAAGTAGTTAAAACATTTAATTCTTTTTTATGAAAGTTAAAACATTTAATTTTGTTATGCATAAAAAAAAGAATGTTTATAGTTTTAATCATAAAAGAATTTACAGCTTTTATGCTATAAGAAAATATTAAAGTTGATTAACTATACAATTAGTAGTTTGTTGTATTCTAAATTTATTTCTTATAACTTTGATCAGTTGTCGCTTTAATTTCTACCATTATGAATAGTAAATCAATAGAGAGTCATAATTCCTTGGTGATTGGAGGTATTGTGGGTTGCATGACTGCATATTAAAAAATGTATCTCTGGTATCAAAACAATGGGAAAAATGGGAAAGAAGCAAAACAAAGAACGTTTGTTCCATAACTATGGTGCAACTAATTGATTTTTAATTTTTAAAGTTCAAATAATCGATTCAAACTGTTAGATTTGATATTTATATTGAAATGTGTTTGAGACCAAATTTTATATTTTTTGGAACTTTTTTTACTATTTATTAAACCAGTTTTAAAATCGCTGATTTTAATAAACAGTCAAAAATTTATGGATCATTAAAAAAATGATTTAAAAATTAACTTAATAAGTAGTAAAAAAATTCCAAAAAATGTAAAATTTGGTTTCCAAGTACATTTTAATATAGATTGAATGTTGAACGGTTTGGATCGACTGTGAATTATGAAAATGTAAAAAACCGAAACGTTTGTTCCACGGCCTAGGAACAAACGTTTTGATATTAGCCAACCTCCATATATATATAGAGTGATGCTACGATCCTCTGGGAAGTAAAGAGGTCTTTTACTTCCCTCTCATATCTCTATTTTTAAAGTTTAAATAGTCAATCTGAACTTCTCAACACAATCTTCATATTAAAATGTGCTTGGAGACCAATTTTTACATTCTTTGGAAATTTTTTACTATTTTTTATAGAATTTTTGAAAATCAATGTTTTTCGGAATTTTTTATTATTTTTTTATTTAATAAAAAACTGTGATTTTTAAAAATTCTACAAAAATAGTAAAAAAATTTCAAAAAATATAAAATTTGGTCTCCAAGTACATATCAATATAAATATCATGTTAAGATATTTGAATCAACTGTTTGAACTTTGAAAATGAAGATATGAGTGGAAAGTAAAACACCCTCTGTACTTCCCAAATGAAGATATTGCTTTTTACTCTCTCTGTTTATGATAAATGGTAAATTAGTTCAGTTTAAATCTTTATTGTTGTAGGTCTTATGGAGGAGCTTATATATTTTTTCTTCTAGTGCAAAAGAGGTTGCAATTACCCTAGTTAACAAAATCATCAAAATAATATATTGAATAATATAGAAAATATATATTTAAACAATGAATAATTATATTGTCCTCCGCTGTTTGGTCCCCTAAACGTCCTCTGATGATACTAACTGTGTTAATCATTAATTAACGACTTTAACTAATAGTTAGTGGTCCCCATCTAACTGTCAATACCCACTGGCAGGACCATTATTATGAATACTTGTTCGATTAGGTATGAATACTTACGTGACAGACAACTCGAAAGTTTGTCATCATGGATCTCATTTGAAAGAGAAAATTATGTAGAAGACGTTCGTGGTTTTAGATTTGCAAAATTCCTCATAGATCGTCAGAAATATTGGTTAGATTGAACGGAGAAAAAAAAAACCACCTCTAAAAACGTGTAAAATATGAGTAAGTGATGTGTCCAGTTTTTTTTTATCTTGATATCTTAGGTATGAATACTTGATGTATTATATATGAATACTTGATATCTTAGATATGAATACTTGATGTTTTCGATTCGCAAAATTTCTCACAGATCGTTAGAAATATAGGCAAGATTGAATGGAAAAAAAATTCACTTCTAAAAACGTGTAAAAGATGGGTGTGTGATAAGAGAAATAAAAAGAAGTTTATATGTTCAATTTTTTTAGAAATATTTAGTATCTTAGGTATGAAATATTTGTTCGACGAGGTATGAATACTTACACGACGATGTATGAATACTTACACGACGATGTATGAAATACTTTCGACGAGATATGAATACTTACATGATGAGTTATGAATACTTGAACGACGAAAAACCCGAATCATCATGGATCTCATTTGAAAGAGAAAATTACGTAGAATATGCCCGTAGTTTAGATTCGCAAAATTCCTCACAGATTGTCAGAAATATTAACGAGATTAAACGGAGAAAAAAAATCCACTTCTAAAAACGTGTAAAAGATGAGTGTATAATTAGAGAGAAAAGAAAGTTGATGTCCAGTTTTATTTTTTTTAATACTTGATGTCTTAGGTATGAATACTTAATATATTATATGATAATACTTGCACGCATAAGTATCCATACATACGCGCGCCAGTTGTAAATTTTTTCAATCATAAGCGGTCCCTCAAGTAGTTAATGTAGTTAGTGGTCTCCATCGTACTTTACACATCATTTAATCAGGGGATGTTTAGGGGATAGAATGGGCGGACTGTTAGTCGATCCCTTAAACAATTTAATAGTACCAGGAATATTGACGTACATTGTGTTGGTTTTGGGGAGGGGGGGGGGGGGGCGTAATTAGTTCTTTTAGAAAAAGAAATTAATAAGTACTTAATAAAATTAATTAGTTAAAACAATAATTCCTGATTATGTACTTAATAAGTTCTCAAATTCGTTGGAAGCGACACAGCCCCCAGTTTCAATGAAGCTCACCCCGGATCGCAATATCAGAATATCTTGAAGAAAATTATTTGACGAATAAAAAAACCACAAATCACAACCTCGAATTAAATAATTAATTATTCTTTTGTGCAAAATTATAACGTAGTTGTCGTCTATGACTGATTACGTACAACAGAAAACAAAAATATATATATAAGGGTGTCATGACATGCTCCCAATGCTTATTTGGGGCAGAGCTACCTTCAACAATCTCTAGTTGAAGGATTTAAAACAGAGAAGAAACGGTTTTATATTTTTTAAGAAGATGAAACTATCTAAGAGCAGTGTACCAGTATCAGTTATTGTCAGGATCAACCTAGCGTTCCTCCTTGTCTTCATTGTCATCATCTTTCTCACCCTCCAACCAAGCAATCTTTTCCAGACGAACTGTGCTACAAAGGTTTTAAAGGTGTGATATATATATATCTTAATTTCCTTTCTATTCTTTTTTATTTGTTAGGGGTTTGCTGGCGGTTTAGAAACCTGTAAATTAAACGGGCTCTACGATCAAAATATAATGTGATCTATTAAATTTCAAATCTGCAGGTCGAAAACAGACCTGTAAATGGTGGAAACAAAGCTAAGAAAATAGCAATTGAGAAGGCACCGGAGTTTCTCGATGGCTTAGACGAAAAAACAAAAATTGGGTTGGTCAACTTACAATATGATGATGCAAAATCATGCGGTATCAACAGCAGCCTTAAGGTGGTAGACTTCGAGGTGGTACCTAATAACATTACATGGAAAGACTTACTTCCGAATTGGATAGATGAGGAATTCGAAAACGGTCATCAACCGACATGCCCAACAATTCCAATGCCAAACTTCTCAGTTTATGACGAGGTGGATTTAGTGGTTGCTCAGTTGCCATGCCGGCGGCCTGAAGCCGACTGGAACAGAGACGTGATCTGGTTGCAAGTTCATTTGGTGGCCGCTAGCTTCGCGGTGATGAAGGGGAAAAGAAATGAAATTGGGAAGGTGAAGCTGGTCTTCACAAGCCGGTGTGAGCCGATGAGAGATATCTTTAGGTGTGATGATTTGATGAAGAAGGATGGTACATGGTGGATGTATGAGATGGATGCAATGAGACTGGAGGAGAAAGTGAGAATCCCACCAGGTACCTGTGAGCTCATATTGCCGTTGCGCAACGAAGGTAACTATAAATTTGTGTTTCAATCATTTAACATTTTGGGTCACCTATTTTCCTAATTAAGGTTGATGATTTCATTGCTAATGTTAAGTATCACAAAGAAAATTTCTTCAAAGGAAATCTTAATGGATGATAGAGGCCACAACAAATTACTTTTGCAGAGTTTTATAATGAATACAGTTTCCAGATTTTATCTGTTGCACTTGAAATTCGCTGGTGCCGCTTCAAATATAGCTTCCTTATTGGTCATATAATCTATTTCAGGTTCAAACAAAGGATTTGATGTAGCAAAATTCAAGCCACTCCCACACCATCGCAAACAACGAGAAGCTTACGTGACGGTTCTCCATTCATCTGATGGGTATGTTTGCGGTGCTATCGTTCTTGCCCACAGCATTCGCAAGGTCGGTTCCACCCGTGATCTTATATTGCTCCATGATGAATTCCTCAACTCCAACCAACTACAAGCTCTCCGCAATGCAGGTTGGTCTCTTCGTCAAATCGAGCGCATCCACAACCCCCATCCGCGTCCTGATAGGCAGTTTGAGTACAACTTCAGCAAATTTCGTATCTTTCAGCTTACCGACTATGACAAGATCGTGTTCATTGACGCTGACATTGTGGTCCTTCGCAACCTCGACATGCTCTTCAATTTCCCATCCATATCCGCTCGTGAGGACCACGATTCTATTTTTAATTCAGGTGTCATGGTTGTTGAGCCGTCTAATTGCACATTCAAAACCATGATGTTGAACATACAGAGCGTGAAGTCGTACAATGGTGGGGACCAGGGGTTTCTAAATGAGATTTTCGTCTGGTGGCACCGCCTTCCGAGAAAGACCAATTTCTTCAAAGCGATTTGGGCAAACACAACTAAGGAGAAATCAATGTTGGACTCAATGTTCAAGGCAGATCCACCGCAACTTTACGGAATACACTACTTTGGGCTGAAGCCCTGGACGTGTTACAGGGATTACGATTGTAACTGGGACTTGAAAGCTGTGAGAAATTACGCCAATGATGAGGCCCACTGGAGGTGGTGGCGGGTGTATGACGGAATGGATGAGGGTATGAAGAAAATGTGTAGGCTTTCAACAAACCAAAAGAGCAAACTGAAACACTTCCGCCGTCAGGCCGAGAAGATGCAGTACAGTGATGGACATTGGAAATGGAATATTACCGATCCAAGAAAGGATCAATAGAAAGAGAATTTTTATGTTTGATTGCTTTTATTTTTTTGACTAGAGGTTAATTTACTGGTGTTAATTTCGTTTGTCAAATTAAATTTTGACAATTGAAAGTTTATATGGGGATGTAGTGGCAAATGATGATGTAAATTTGATCAAAGGTGCTGGCTCAATCATTGGATATTTCAGTTGTAGAACAAAAAATAAATTCAGATAAACAAAATTTTAGGAGCGAGAGAAATATGCCATTGAGAGAAAATACTAACGAAACTTTACTCGTTTACTATTCATCATGTCTAAACAAAGCAGCTGTTGCTTTCTCCTTTGAACCTGAGCATAGCACTCAGGGAAGCAAACTAAATTCTCCGTCAACCCTTGAAATCTCATAAATCTGCCTTGATCGAATAATCCCATGGGCTCACATTTAGCTCATCGTCTCTATTTAAACTGCCAAGAACCCGCCCAATGTCAGAGGGAAGTGAGGGAAAAAAGGGGACAAAGTTCCCCTATAAATTAAAATTTGTAATTTTGTTTGCTAAATTTTATAATTTTTGCATGCATGAATATTTTTCAGCCTCAACCTTAAAAAAAAAAACATTCAGCCTCTTATAAAATAAAATTATACTACACCACATTATGCTTCTCCAATCTTAATTTTCTAACTCCGTCCGTCCGTAAACACGTCCAAACAATAAACATGAGATCTATCCATGTACGGATTTCAAGATAAATATAACGATCAAGTTTGTGCCAACACCCAATTGTCATTCTGGTCAATTTGTTCAAATTGATACCAAGTCAGATGATAACCTCCAACTCTTGGCCATTTTATCTAAGCATCCTCCAAACTAAAGGTACTTACCTATAGAAGAATCAAAATTTGGGAATTTTTATAAATTACCATACTTTCCAAAATTTTCAAACAAAAAATCTTTTTTTTTTTTTAAATTATTAACAAAATACTCTTGTGGACTCCATATTCTCCTCTTTTTAGCTCCCTCCATATTTACTCTCTTCTCCTCCTTTCCCCTTCTTCTTCCTAACACCTTGTTTGGATGGAGAGTAGAGGAAGGGAGGGGAGGTGAAGAATATAAGGGAATGGAATGGAATAGAAAGGAAGATTAACATATTTAACCTCTTCGTGTTTGGATGATTAACGAGAAAAAATAAATTTAATTTTCCTTCCCGTCTTATTTTTTGTTTGGTTAATTAAAATTTAGAAGGTTAATGAGAAATTCGGTTGTTGTTGTAGGTTTGTGACAAAGAAACTTGAATAAGAATTATATAGGTAAAATATTGGGTTGGGCATTTGTGTCATTTTCTGTGAAAATATTTGCAACAAAATATTTTTCCATCCGTTACACCCCAAATTAGGAGGGAAATCAATTCTATTAATTATAATCATACAAGGTTAAACCTTTCCCCTCCTGTACCCTTCACCTGTGACATAATTTTATCAACCAAACACGATTCGATGTAAATTTTTCTTTTCTTTCCATTCCCTCCCTTCCTCTACTCTCCAGCCAAACAAGGTGTTATCATTTTATTCCCGAAATGTTTATTAAGATCTAAAAAAATATTAAATTTAAAATCTACATCCTACTTGACAAGATTTCGAAAGCTGTCCAAACCGCAATTTTATTTTCCAATTTTAGACCATAAAATCAGAAATTTATTTTTTGGTTTCTGAATTTTAGAATCAAAAAATAAATTTCCGATTTTAATTTTGGAATTCCGAAACCGGAAATAAAATTTGCTGTTTTAAGTAGGGTACGGTATGGGTTCCACGTGGCCGCTCTCCAGTCAATGATTAGAGAATTGATCCATGTCATCCACCTCTTTCTGACTTTCTCCATTGCCAAAAGAAATGGAAACTTCAGGTTAATCAATCTTGTGCAAGACCAAGTTAATTTGCTTTTTACTTGTTAAACTAAGGCCAGAATTTGCACTTCATCTGCCGTCATATGATTAAATATTTTAATACCCAAGTATGAATTTAGAAAGTTCAATGTATAATTATATATAAAATAAGTATTTGCACTTTCTTAATACATATATGAAATGTGATGTTCATCATGAAAAATAAAAGAGTAAAAAAAAAATTGAACGAAAACTTTTATTAATATGATAATATATATATATATATATATATAGAATGGCTAATATACAAACGTTTGTTCCTGGGCTCAGGAACAAACAATTTGGTTCTCTGATTTTCAAAGTTCAAACAACAAATCTAAATTGTTAGATGTTCAATCTATATTAAAATCTACTTGGAGACCAAATTTTACATTTTTTGGAATTTTTTTACTATTTATTAAGCTGGTTTGAAAACCGCTGTTTTTCAATGCTGCAGAAATTTAATAAAAACAGCGGTTTTCAAACCAGCTTAATAAATAGTAAAAAAATTCCTAAAAATGTAAAATTTGGTCTCCAAGTAGATTTTAATATAGATTGAATATCTAACGGTTTAGATTTGTTTTTTGGACTTTGAAAATCGGAGAACCAAATCGTTTGTTCCTGAGCCCAGGAACAAACGTTTGTATATTAGCCATTCTCATATATATATATTGATACGTCATATCTCGGGAGATGAGGCCGTATGGAAAATTTGGGCTAACTGGATTTGTCCTGCCAAGGGAAGGCAGGCCGAGGTGTGGATTGAGTTGAGAACTCGGGGTGGTTTGTGAGAGATTCGGGCTCTGACCTGTATGATCTCTCTTCTTAGTTGAAAATTGCGTCCCCCGTTTCATGGGGATCACTCCCTTATATAGTCCAGCCATAACCGCCATCTCGGGCGTTTATGGGGAACGTGGGCAGTTATGTCAGCCGTTACTGGGACGTGGGCATTAAGCTAGCCGTTACAGGGACATCGGCATTAAGCTAGCCGTTTCCCCGGCTATCCCGTATGTCGGTCGGCATGGGCCTATATTAAGGCTCTGGTTTGGGGCCGGCATATTGGGCCCCGGCTTAACGAGCTTTTTGGGCTTTTTCATATGACGTCGGGTTGGCCTTGTAAAGGTCCGAATCTCAGTCTTTCATGGCCCAGTTTGGAACAAGTAAAAGGGCTTGTGGAACATGGCCCTATCATATATATATATATATATATATATGGGTCAAAACATAAATTTATTGCATATCATTTTTCTTTTCAGTTAGACATGAGGAAGGAATTAAAGATCAATAGCTTGCAAATTTACAACAAAACTGGAGGCCGCATGATCTAATTGAATGGAGATGATATGAATAAAAAGAGACGACTTTGACATATTATCATAGACCAGAAAGAGGCCGCATGATCTAATTTTGAAACAAAATTTTTGTTAGAGATGTCATAGAATTTTTTTGTTTTTCTAAAAATAAAAAAGATCATAATATTTTTTGTATTTAACTAGAAGTGACTTCTAAACCGGGATCAATAACACAGATTCAAAATATTTTTATCTTTTTTCCAATAACACACAGTAATATTTTAATTTTTCTTACAATCGCGAAAATTTCGGTCTGAAAAATGCTGATCCGGATTATTTGTCGCAGTCTTTCTAATAAATTAAATTATCTAGTATTTCATCTATTTTCAAAGAAATATATAAAATATTTCTAATATTACAATACAAAAAATAATAAATTATAATATTTTCTGTTTAAAAAATTTAGCTCAGTAATTCTTTTGCATCAAATTAGCTTGAGTAGCAAATTGTGTATGTAGTTAATAAATCTGCATAATCTAGATAGCAAACTTTTGCATATAGTTATAATTAATCTTCATTAGCCTGACTAGCATCAAATAAATGAGCTGCAATGCATATAGTTTATATTATTTGAATCATATATACTTTCTAAATTTTGTTACTGTTAGAATTGTAGTTTGGTATCGACTAATTAAATTGCTAAAGGTTGCATGAGCTCGGCATTGTTTTTGTAAATTAAGAAAAAATAATCGAGCACCTATATGAATTAGGATGAATTAAATGCCAATGCAAATACTTCTACAAACACAATAAATATCATGATAATTCTTATTAGAAATATAATGGTAAGTTTTTCAAACTAGTCATGACCTGAGTTTAATCCTCTGTATTACATCACCATTTGTTTGAATCCGGACCATCCAATAAGAATTCAGACTAATCCAGCCCAAACCTGTAATGCACGAGACTTCTTTAAAATTTGTGCTAGTATAAAACAAACGATCTGGAAATTTGAAATACCTTAGTCAATAGACACTATTGCACCAAAAGCGGCGTTCGACCATATATACTAACTCTATATGACAGATAATTGTATTCTACCTAAAGTAAAAGAGACTTTTCACAAAAAACAAATAGTAAAAAAGGTTATATAATATAATTCAATTGATCTGATCCTCAAGTAAAGTGTGATTATACAAAAGAAGACAAATTGTTAGATAAGACATTCATGTGAAATCTCAGTCTCCCCCTTTTGCTTAATTAGGATGAAATCTTCCCTTATACAAGTTATATATGCGAAAATCTATCCAATTATACTACGTCATGCTTGATTGCACCTCATTTTCTTAATGTAGTTGAATGAGAGAGACATTAATATCAAGTTGTTTTATTTGTAAAAAAAAATATAAAAGAAGAGATGCAAGTAAAAAATTTAATTGTGTTCGTCAATAAAGAAGCCTTTTTACTCACAAGTATATTTTTATTAACACAAATTAATGAGAAATACCCTTTCTAAATGCAAGCCAAACCACTAGCAATAATGAAAAAATGAAGTAGAAATAAACATGATAAACACAAAAATAGAAATAATTATGAGCAAAAGATTAAAATGTCACAATATACACATGGAATTGGGGCAGCCATCTAAGGTCTCTGGTTTGTTTTCTTTCAAGCAAAATGAAGGTGGTTACCTTGTCTAAATCCAATTCCAAAATCTATCTCCAAAATCCATCTCAAAAGGGCAAAAAAAAGATGAGAGCGAAAAGGAGATGTGTTAGAAATTAATTACATAAACTTAAAGGTAACTTGTTCCAATATGACTTGCTTTTTTTTATTAATTACTATGTTCATGGTTGGTCAGTTAACTTATTTTTTTTAAAGAAAGATAAAATCTAGCTGTTTAAATTTCAATATTCTTAAATAACTAATTTTCAAATTTCGAATTAGCGACATCTCACATAAATGACATATCTTTTTTGAGTAAAGTTGAAGGTCAAGTCATCTAACTATCTCACATAATTGACATAATTATGTTAAAACCGAATTATTCTAAAACCGAATTATTTTTATCTTTAAAACCGAATTATTTTAAAACAATAGATTTTAAAACAAAAGTTACCCTCCTCCTTTATTCCGGACTTGGGACCGGCTATGTAAAATAACATAGGCGGAGTTCTAACTTTTTTTTTGTTAGTAATTCTTCTTTAAAATGAAACAATGAAATATTTAGGAATTATAATTTATAAAAATAACAATAAAGATTAAAAGGGGTTAGAAATTTATACCGACACCACCTATCTAGTAGTTGTTGTTCATATACTATAGTTCGCTCTCTTGCTCACCGTCTGAATCCTCGTTAGGCTCAGGCTCCTCAGTACCGCTTTCTTGAGTTTCGACACCGGATGATGTTGCTTCAAGTGCATGTTGCGTGCGAGTTTCAACATCAATCCAATCTTTCAAGCACACAACCTCGAAAACATGTGCACCCAACTTACTGCGTTTATCGGTGAAGATCCTGTTCGCTGAACTAAAACAACATTAGGAAGGGACGGTTGATACGGGCACGGCAAATATGTCGCGGGCCATCATCACCAACGTTGGATAGGCACTTGCATTCATCCTCACCAATCTATGAAGTCAACGGATTCATGTTCGTTGGTCCATCAAACAGTAGCTCATTAACTCGTTTGTGTTACCTTGGGATGTGTACGAGTCGTCATCATCCTGGAAATCGCCTAACAATCTACTACTGCTGTCGTTTCTTAAACTATTAAAACAATAGAAAAAATTAGTGGACAAATAATGTAGATATTATAAAAAATAAATATTAAAAACACATGTATATTTATATTCATACCTCACGCCTCGAGTCGAAGGCGGTTGGTTGACATTTCTTCTTTCGCTGTATATGGCAAACATGTCCTCCAGTGCTACTGTTACACGGGGCTTCTCGTTCATTGGGGTTAATTTTAGATTTCTCTTGTATTGTTGAAGTATTTTTACCGTGTACCTCTTCTTGTATACCGGATGGAGGCAGTTTGCGAGAACGGTCACGAGGGGTACCTCTTCCCAATATTTAAGAATTTTTTCTTTCATGGCTGTTACGATCGGTTGGAGAGGGGAATCAGAGCTAGCATTATATTCCATCTCACGGTACACTTTGAAAATATAGTAGAGATGGTGAATCAACTCATGTGCTGTCGGTGTGTACGAGCATGATAGTTTGACGGTTGCGGTGAAAAAGGTTCCAAGGAATTGTGCAAGCATTGTTATTTGCTGCCATTCGGGAGACAAATAAAATATAACTTATTTTTCTAACCTATTAAAATAAATCCGAATTTGACAAATAAAATCTAACATATTTAAAAAATAAATCTATTTATCTAACATATTCAAAAATAAATCTAACTTACTTATCTAACCTATTTAAAATAAATCCGAATTTAAACATAAAATCTAACCTATTTAAAAAATAAATCTATTTATCTAACATATTCAAAAATAAATCTAACTTATTTATCTAACTATTTAAAAATAAATCCAAATTTAAAAATAAAATCTAACCTATTTTAAAAATAAATCTAATTATCTAACTTATTTAAAAATAAAATCTAACCTATTAAAAATAAATCTAACCTATTTAAAAATAAATCAAATTATCTAACATATTCAAAAATAAAATCTAACCTATTAAAAATAAATCTAACCTATCTAAAAATAAATCTAATTTTCTAACATATTCAAAAATAAAATCTAACCTATTTAAAAATAATTCTAATTACCTGACAATTACTAAAAATTAAATCTACCAAAAAATAAATCTAACTAAAAATAAATATAACCTATTTAAAATCTAACATTCAATCTAAATTTTAAATTACTCTACACAAAATAAATCTAACTAAAAATAAATATAACTAAATCTAAAATAAATCTAACATTTTAATCTCGCGGGAAAATTTTGCTGGAGGTGCCGAACTTCGTAATTCCTCTACTTTCGTAATTCCGTTTGCGTATTTGTAGAGTGAAATAAATTTGCAACTATATTTTTTTTTTAACAATAAAATTAAAATGTGAGAATAATGAAAATATTGAGAGTATGAGAATATGAAATTGAGAGAATGAGAGATTGAAAATAATAAGAGTATGAGATGTGAAAATGTATGAAGAATGAGGGTGTATTTATGAGATTTTTTTTGGGGGGGGGGGGGGGGGGGATTTTACCTTTTTTTTTTAATTTGAATTTCGGGCGGATTGGCCCGGGTTTGGGCGGTTTCGGGTTCGGGTTGGGGGGTTTCGGACGGGTTTAGGCGGGTTAGGTCCGGGTTCAGGGGGTTGGCTTAGGTTCGGGCGGGTTAGGCTCGGATTCGGGAGTTTCAGCACGGGTTCGGGCGGTCCGGTCCGGGTTTGGCCCGGTTCGGTCAGGGCCGGATCCGGGGGTTCAAACGGGTCGGGTCTGGGCAGGTTGGGTCCAAAAAATGTGATCCGCGCCTTGGTTAACCCGGCCCACCAATTTGAACGGTCCGGTCCGGATTTAGGCACGGGCTCGGACCGGTCCGCGGGTTGGCCCGGTCTGGGTTGGACCGCCCGGGTTGTGTCAATACACTAGTCACAATTCACAAGTAGAAGTGTCTGATTAGTTTATGGAGCTTAATTAGTTTTCGCACCAAACATCAGGAAGGAATCTTCGCTTTCACCAAGCGCGCACCAAGTACAAAAAGTGCCTTCAAATTAAAGGAGGGATCAATTTCACCTCAGATTAGCCGAAATTTTTATTGTTACCGCTCAAAAAAATCGGAATTAATTCATTACTACTTCCAGCGGGTTTTATTCAATACTACCACCCCCGTTAATCCAGTTCGCGCACCAAACTGGCCGGTGCGCGGACTGGGTTAGCGCACCAAGGTGATGCGCAGATTGGGACACTGGATTGCGAAAAATAGACATCAAATACGGTGAAAAGGTTGGTGCGCTAACTCAGTTTGCGCACCAGCTGATGCGCCAACTCAGTCCGCGCACCGGCCAATTCGGTGCGCGAACTGGGTTAGCGGGGGTGGTAGTATTGAATAAAGACCTCAGCAGTGGTATTCATTTAATTTGATTTTTAGCGAGTGGCAATAATAAAAATTTCGGTCAGATGAGTCCCTAATTTGTAGCACTTTTTGAATTTGATCATTCCTTTCGTTTATCCCTAATATATCTTCCGTAAATATATTACTGGAGACGCTGAGGTCAATGTTGAGGTGCGTAGGAATTCATTAACCAAACAATAATCAAATCCTAAATAAACTTTAATTATGATTCTCGAGCATCATGTTATCTAATAACACCGTTCACTTTATTTCATGATCATTTTAAATACTAGTTTATATATTTACAGATTTTGTAAATTTGAACTGAGAACAAAAAACATTTCAACTCATTTTCGATGCTAACAGTGAATTTTGAACCTGGGATATTTTACAAAATATATATATATATATATTAATAATTCTTTAGAAGTTTAGTATAATTATGCTCTATATAACACATATTTTCTTCTTCAAGAATGTCTAAATGCTTTCGATTTTTTTTTCCCTGTTTGCCATAGCTAGCGACAATATTTGCGATAAAGGGAGGGAAGGTGAAAAATAGAAGAGAATGAAATGAAATAGAAAGGAAGATTAACATATTTAATCTTTGGTGTTTGAATGATTATTGAGAAAAAATAAATTTAACTTTCTTTCCCGTCTTATTTCTTGTTTGATTAATTAAAATTTAGAATGTTAATGAGAAATTCGGTGACTAATATAGGTTTTGTGAAAAAGAAACTTGAATGAGAATTATATAGGTAAGATATAAGATTGAAAATTTGTGTCATTTTCTCTAAAAAAATATTTACAACAAATCTTTCCATCCGTTACATCCCAAATCGAGAAGAAAATCACTTCTATTGAATATAATCATGCAAGGTTAAATATTTCCCCTCGATGGAAAATTTTCTTTTCTTTTCATTCCCTCCCTTCCCTACTTTCCATCCAAACAGGTTAGTGTACTAATAACGCAAATATAAAATATAATAGTTATCATGAGGAAGATGATCATTCCCTTTTCGTAGTAGGTAATGGAATTTACTTACCAATAGAAGTTGTTTAATATGTATATTATGAAAAGGTTTGAAACAAACTTGGGTTAATCTCATACAATCATTAAAGAGAGAACTGATGAATGTTAGAAAAAGAGAACAAATATGCAGGGCTTGGCGGCTTGCTTTCTTCTTTAATTTAGATATATATGCTGTGGTAAAGCATCACATCGAGTACGAAAGGCCAACAATTTGTTCATGAGACATCTAATTTTTTTTTAGATTGTGTTGCACTGTCTTTATGGCGGGCAATAATTTATGTTTATCGAACATTGTTGTAGGAGGAATCTTTCAAATTTCTTGAACCACAATTCAGGACATGTACGTATCACTCTGCTAATTAATTAACCAGTTTTTTTTTTTTTTTTTAACTCTCATCCATAAATTTCAGAAATAATTAAACTCCCATCCCATCGTAAACAGAACAGAATCAGACTTTCAAATTATAAAGATCAAATACACAATAAGAATCAATTATAAAAGAAAGTTATGTTGAGTATGTGATTAATTTTACCGTACCTATAGTATTTTATTATAAACTTATATAAAATCATGAAAAAGTACATGACTCTTTCTAAAAATAATGGAATATATATAACTGACCCCATTCCTTCCACATAGATCTGCCATTGGAGGGTAGAGTCCAATGTCAGGTCAGAGCTGTTAGATCTGTGTTAAGATTAACTCTGACTGAATACCGGACTGAATTTGATTTGATTCCCATCATACCATCCCCCTCCGAATTTCCAATTTTTTATTATTAGGAAAATAAATAAAAAAAATCGACAATAGTGAACCATTTTGACGAAATTCAAAATTTAAGAAAAACTATTATGGTTTATAACATATCTCTGGACGTTATTTTTTGGATAAATTTCGCTGGAGGTCATTAAACTTTGTCTTTTGTCACGAATTGGTCACTCAATTTTGATTTGTCTCTCCATAGCCACTGAACTTTTATTTTGTCCCAATCAAGTCACCCTATAACTTTTCCATCCAAATTATAACGGAATATGCTCATTCCGTCCAAAAATTTAACGGAATATGCTCATTCCGTCCAAAATACTAATGGAAAAGTTATATTCCGTTAATATTTTGAATGGAAAAGTTATAGGGTAACTTGATTGGGACAAAATAAAAGTTCAGTGGCTATGGAGGGACAAATCAAAGTTGAGTGACCAATTCATGACAAAAGACAAAGTTGAACTACTTTTTACTGTTCATCGTGGGAAAAAAAAATTCACTCAAGAGTCAATTTTTTTTTTCCCACGACAACAATGCCGTTGCCGAACGGGCCCTAATAGTTGATTAATTACCAAAGATATATTGTTACAATTTTTTCTCGAGAACTGGCCCGTAGGCACATTCTTACAATTTTAGGTAAGCATCTGAAATAATTTTTGTGTGGGCCGTTTGCCTTTTGCTTTCAGATCCATGTTTTTCCGTCATTATGTTGAAAATTATTTTGATAATTTTACTTAAGATTTAATTATTTCATTCAAACTATCGTTTTTTATGAATTAAGTCTCTATCAAGGATATTTTCTAAATCATGATATTTAAATGGAAAGAAAAATGATGAAATTATTTGCAACCATTAATTACTAATTTTTTTAGTATTAGTGCTTGTCATGCTGTATTTTTTTTTTTTTTTAAATTTCTGCAAAGATGCTATCATCATATTATTAAACAAAGAATATTGGGAACAAATCAAGGTAAAGGTCCAGTCAATTATCTTGTTTTTTTTTGTATCGTAAGATAAAGAGGAAATGGTAACCAAGACTGTCAAGATATAGTTCTTTTAATAAAAAATATAATAATTTAATATCATATTCATAATCAGCTTTTGATTTACTGATAAAAAAAATACTTTCTTTGTGGGAGGTCACAAATTCGAAATCCGAAAAAAATAATGTAGATATTTAATAGTTCAATGACTTGACCTTAAACCTTTACTCAAAAAATAATCTAATATTACGTTATCTAAAAAAATGAAATATATGCGGTGCGTTTAGATTATTTTAACGATAAAGCTGTAACTTTCTCATTTTTTTAATTTCTTTTTCTTTCTTTCTTTCTTTCTTTCTTTCTTTCTTTCTTTATTGCTTTTGTTACACACACTAAGACACCTGTGTGTACAGTGGGAAAAACGTGCCGTGCCGTAGCTAACACATCGTGACTTTGGTCTCGTATCGTGCCGTGCCGTGACCAAGTTAATTTTTCACGTGTCGTGCCGTGCGTGACCAAAATGTCAAGGGGTGGTCACGGCACGCGAATGGTCACGCCGTGCCTAAACGTGCCGTGACCATACGTGACTCGTGTGACCATTCAATCATAATTTAGGTTAGTTTATTCAAGATTCACTACTAAATCAATATCTAATGGTCCTGATTACACGTGACTCGCGTGACTACATGTCGTGTCGTGCCGTGACTAAATATTTCACGTGCCGTGCCGTGCAGTGCCGTGCCAAAGTTTCAAAAGATGGGCACGGCATGCGAATGGTCACGGCACGGTACACGCGAGTCACGGCACGTAACTGACACGCATGCCGTGCCGTTCCGTGACGGAGCCGGCTCTGCCGTGCCATTTTTCCCACTCTACCTTTGTGATTCGAAAGTAGTTAAAACATTTAATTCTTTTTTATGAAAGTTAAAACATTTAATTTTCTTATGCATAAAAAAAAGAATGTTTATAGTTTTAAAATTATGTATCATGCATCATAAAAGAATTTACAACTTTTATGCTATAAGAAAATATTAAAGTTGATTAACTATACAATTAGTAGTTTGTTGTATTCTAAATTTATTTCTTTTAACTTTGATCAGTTGTCGCTTTAGTTTCTACCATTATGAATAGTAAATCAATAGAGAGTCATAATTCCTTGGTGATTGGAGGTATTGTGGGTTGCATGACTGCATATTAAAAAATGCATCTCTGGTATCAAAAGAATGGGAAAAATTAATGGGAAAGAAGCAAAACAAAGAATGTTTGACCGCGTGATGTGCACAGTTTCATTTCTAACGACCATGTGTCGACTAAGAATGTACATGATATTAAACAAAACAAAAAGAATATCTTATGGTGTAACAACGAAGAAGAAAAAAAGGAAGAATGGTTGTGATATTATAAACAAAAACAAAGAATATATCTTCTGGTGAAACCAAGATGAAGAAAGAAAAGAATGGTTGTGATTTTATTTTTTTGCATGATGAATAAACAAAGAATGGTCTGTACATGATGAATAATCTTCGTATATATAGAGAGAGAGGGGTTGGCTAATATCAAAACGTTTGTTTCGGAGCTATGGTGCAACTAATTGGTTCTCGATTTTCAAAGTTCAAATGATCGATCCAAACCGTTAGATGTGATATCTATATTGAAAGGTGCTTGAGACCAAAGTTTATATTTTCTGGATTTTTTTTACTATTTATTAAGCCAGTTTTAAAATCGTTGATTTTAATAAACAGTGAAAAATTTCTGAACATTAAAAAAACGATTTTAAAACTAACTTAATAAATAGTAAAAAAATTTCAAAAAATGTAAAATTTGGTCTCCAAGCACATTTTAATATAGATTGAATGTTGAACGGTTTGGATTGACTGTTTGAACTTTGAAATGTTAAAAACGAAATGTTTGTTCCACGGCCTAGGAACAAACGTTTTGATATTAGCCAATCTCTCTCTATATATATAGAGTGATGCTACGATGCTTTGGGAAGTAAAGAGGGTTTCTTACTTCCCGCTCATATCTTTATTTTAAAAGTTTAAATAGGCAATCCGAACTTCTCAACACAATCTTCATATTGAAATGTGCTTGGAGACCAACTTTTACATTTTTTGGAAATTTTTTACTATTTTTATAGAATTTTTGAAAATCAGTGTTTTTCTAAATTTTTTATTATTTTTTTATTTAATAAAAAGCTGTGATTTTCAAAAATTCTACAAAAATAGTAAAATTCTTCCAAATAAATGTAAAATTTGGTCTCCAAGCATATATCAATATAATATCATGTTGAGATGTTCGGATCAACTGTTTGAACTTTGAAAATGAAGATATGAGCGGAAAATAACACATCATCTTTACTTCCCAAAGCATGATAGCATATATATATATATATATATATATATATATAGAGTAAGGCTACGGTGCTTTGCAAAGTAAACCCCCCGTTTACTTCGGGCCACTTTTTGGATTTTGAAAATCCAAACAACCGGTCCGAACCGTTCAACATGTTCTAAATATTGAAATGTGCTTGGAGACCAAATTTTACATTTTTTGGAATTTTTTTACTATTTATTAAGCCACTTTGAAAGTTTCTGATCCGGTGGTCCCGAAAATTTTACTGTTTTTTACTGTTCACCGTCGGATCAGTGATTTTCAAAGTGGCTTAATAAATAATAAAAAAATTCAAAAAAATGTAAAATTTGGTCTCCAAGCACATTTCAATATTTAGAACATGTTGAACGGTTCGGATCGATTGTTTGAATTTTCAAAATCCAAAAAGTGGCCCGAAGTAAACGGGGGGTTTACTTTGCAAAGCACCGTAGCCTTACTCTATATATATATATATATATATATATATATATATATATATAGGGTAGAACTAGGGTGTTCATAAGTTCACCAAGCCCCTTGGTGAACTCAAGTCTAAAACCCATCGGATCGGCTTCAAACGACGAATCCGAACAGTTGAAATCCGCCTACCTTACGAGTGATGCGTGTTGTGTATTTTAGGTATAGGAATAATTAGTCTATTTGTACACTTTTGCTTTAAATTTATAAAACCCTAAATACGCAAAGTTAGATTGAATTGCAAGCGCACAATCTATCCTTGTAGTAATTATGGGTATCGATACAAAGATAACGGAAAATATTACTTTTTACTAAATCAACTAATTCTAAAATAGTGCAAATAGAGTAAAAGGGGTGGTTTGTTGTAAAATTAGTTTTTGGGTTCAATACCCGATTGAGAGTTGAAACTAAAACAAGACAATTTAAAACAAACAAATAAAAGGAGTTTGTGATTCAAATGGATAAGAGTCTAGGGGCTATCGGCATATAATTATTTGGTCAAATCTACATTTAATTGGTATTCTAAACTCATGTTTGCAATTATGGGGTTTCTAAGCCGTAAATATCAAAAAGGGTCACTTTCGTGAATTAATGACGTGTCTAGATAATTCGGACTTCACGATTAAGTCCTTCACCCTAGCTATCTAGACCATAAGCATAGGTTAGCCTAGTTTATCCCTAAATACCAATACTTCACGGTTAAGTTTTTCATACGATATTCGGTTCAATTCTAGGTGTCCCAATCGAATATGAGGCTTCACGATTAAGTCATTCACCTCAATTCAACCTTTGTTTCTTGTGGTTCCGGACTAAGAAATAGATTTGGCCATTTCTAATCTCAATCCTAGAGTAATTCATGTATACAATTTGGTACCATCAATTCTTTGATCCTAGCATCTTAAGTTGGTTAGACTCAAGCGGGACGCTAATTAACAAGCATTCAAATCATACAATCACATGAATTGTAAAATCAACAAGAATAAATATACATGCAAACAATCATCATAAAGAAATTAATCCAACTAAATATAGATTCAACACAAATTCATGTTTTTAGCCTAAGCCCCTAGAGAGGAAATCTAGCCTCTCATGGGTGAATTAACATCCAAGAAAGATACAAGAGAAATCATGATGAAAATAAAGTAAAACAAGTAAGAGAATAGACTACACCAATCTCTTCGATTGCTGTATTTAATCTTCACTTTTGCTTGCTCGAGAATCTCTTCAAACCTTGCTCTTAATTGTCTTAATCACGAGGAGAAGATAGAAAATGTGTAGAGAGATGTGAAAATTAAACCTAGAATGAAGAATGCCTTCTCCTGCTGCCTCGTTGCCCATATATAGCTAATTTCGTGTCTTGGGAAACAATCTCCCAAAATCTGGCAGCAAATCTGAGAAGATATCATGAATTAAGGCATTAATGGCATTGGTGCGGTCTTCACAAAATCCGTGCGGGTCGCACAAACTGGAAGTCGGCTGGAAATTGGCTAAGGAATGAGAGATCGTGCGGCCTTCATGCGGCCCGCACAGTCACCCGCATAACTCTCGGTTAAATCGGTGCGGCCCGCACAAAGTTGGCTTTCGTCTGAAAAATGGCTAAGGAAAAGGAGTCGTGCGGCCTTCACATATTTCCTGCGGCCCGCATGAGTACCCGCAAAACTCTCGAACAAATTAGTGCAGCCAGCACAACTTGCTGTTTTGCTCCTTTTTGCTCGATTTCTGCAATTTAGACAAAGGAAAGGCAGTAACTTGGTTCTACGGTGCATTCTATACTAAACTAGACTAAAATACAAGGGATTTGGTACAGTTTATGAGGTAAAACCTCGACCGAAGGTATATATAATTGAGGCTTATCAATGCGTCTACATGTAAAAATTTTATACTTTCGAATTAATTTAGGATAAAGTCAAGCAGTCAAACTTAGAAGGTTAATAAATTAATTTTAATGCATTCATTTTTTGACGTTTTTTGACCACTTGACTCTATGCAAAATTAATTTTCAAATTTAAAATTTTTGAATGTAGACGCATCAATCGTAAGGTAGACGGGTTTCAACGGTTCGGATTCGTCGTTTGAAGCCGATCTGATGGGTTTTAGACTTGAGTTCACCAAGGACTTGGTGAACTCAAGAGCACCCTAGTTCTACCCTATATATATATATATTGCTTTTTAATTTCTATGTTTACGATAAATGGTAAATTAGTTCAGTTTAAATCCACTAGTGGAGAATTAGACATTAGGAACGGTTAAAAATATACATCAGGAACGGACCTCTGGGCGATACTGACTGAGGCGTTACTGATAGCACCACTAATCAGGAACGGTCATATAGCGGACCCTAATTGTATAATCAAGGACTGTTGTTTACATATAGCCGTTCCTGATTGTTAAATGAAGGACGGTCGTTTACAAATAGCCGTTCCTGATTCGAACAATCAAGAACAATCGTTTACATGTAGCCGATCCTGATTGTACAATCAAGAACGATTTTTTATTAAACAACTGTTCCTTTTTTTTTGTGAAATGTAGGTTATTAACATCAGGAACGGTTGTTTAATTAACAACCGTTCATGTTGCTCTTTTTTTTTTAATCATCAGGAACGGTTGTTTAATTAACAACCGTTGCTGTTGCTGTTGCTGTTGCTGTATTTTTTTTTAAATCATCAGGAACGGTTGTTTAATTAACAGCCGTTCCTGGTTGCTGTTGCTGGTTTTTTGTTGTTGTTGTTGTTGTTGTTGTTGCAAAATGTAGGTATTAATATATTACATTGTGCATCACTAATTCAAATATCACATTTAGGTCATAGAAAATTAATATCACATTTACATCATTCAAATTGTACTAAATAACACAATAATAATAGCACCTTTACATCATTCAAACACTAAAACCTTCTTGTGGCATGCTAGAAGCATCAACAATCTACTCTAGATAGGGTGGTAGACATAATGTATCTGACAAGCAATAAGGCTAACATAGTATCTAAAAAGCACCTAATCCTAATAATTTCTGTCATTAAGTAAACCAACCTCAAAATCTGCATTATCTGCATTATAATAGATATCCTTTCTTCCACCCCGGCCCTAAGACTTCTTATTTGTTTCTTCTCATCATTTTGATCTCCATCCTCATCCATTTCATCTTCACCTCCTCCAAACTTTTGCTTCAAGTATTTTGCCTGTCTTGCAACTAAGATTATAATTGTTGTGTTATATATAAACTAAATAATTCACGATTTATCTTACTCAGCAACTAAAGCAAAGAGATGCAAACAACTCAAGGAATTTAATCAAAAGATGATCTAAAGGAATAGCTAAGATGCTCAAAGTACCAGCAGAGACAAGGTGCTCGCAAGCTTTAAAGTGTTTAACAGACTTTAATAACAGACTTCAAAATAGCACATTTCTATGTTTAACAATAATAAGTAATAACATTTACAACAAAATACAATATAAATTCTAACAAACTAATGCTGCAAAATAGAACTTAAATAGTCTCCGTGATTATATCCATTGAAAAAAGAGAAAAAGTTATATTTTAGATGATTATACAATTAAGTTGTGGACTTACCCAATACATATTCTTGCAACGACATAGCCAAAGCTTTCATGGAAGCAAGATCTTAATCCAAACAAAAACTGCATGCATCAATATAAAAAGTCAGTGCATCCAACAAATTCAAAATGAAAATGGTAGAGTAACCTTTTAGCTCTCTTATACACAAAATGAAGTACTTACCCAAATCCACAAGAAGTTAGCAAGTTGAAGCTTTATCCGTAAATTTGGCATGAAATAATTTCATCTAATTTGAAGCTTTATCCGTCTTTTTAACAAAATTTTGAGCTACAATTTTAGATTTTCGAGCTAGAAACAGGGAGTAGCAAATTGTTACTGTAAAATGCATAAACCCTAAACTTGAAATTCCAAACTTGTACAATTCCTCCCAAATAGTGATTCCTTTTTTTGTGAAATGAGCAGGAAATGTTCGATCAGTTACCTTGAGATTTGCAGAGAATGCTTGAGAAGACGCGGCTGTTGGTTCTTTCCTTTCTGTGCTACCTGTGCGCACCAAAAGTAGAAAAAGAAAGATGGAACAGTTTATTTTACTATAATGCTAGAAACCTAGGTTAAAATACAAAGTAACAATTCATGGAAGAATTAAGAAGGCGGCGCGGCTTTGAGAAGGAAGAGATAACAACTGAGTGAGGGAGAGGCAGCGAGACGGGAGGAGGTGCGACTGGTGGCGCGCTCAGGCCGAGTTGGAGTAGGCGGATCAAAAGGTGTCGAGAGAGGGTGGAGACGAGGGACTAGGTTTTTCAGAGGGAGGGAGAACTTGATTTCGCCGATCGAGAGGGGTGCTTAACCCTAGCGCGGGTCCAGCGGGAGGGAAATTAAGGAGATGAGAAAACCTAGCGTGAGTTAGAAATTTTAGAGCCGAAATGAATTTCAACCCTAGCGCGCGGGTATGAAAAATGGTGCAAAATTTTGATTTCGGACTATCAGGAACGGTCGTTTAAAACGACTGTTCCTGATATGTTCTGGACTATTAAGAACGGTTCTTTAAAAACAACCGATCCTGATAACCACTTTCAAGATCGGCTCATACTATTTGTCTGAGTTCTTATGGAGGAGCTTATATATATTTTTTTCTAGTGCAAAAGAGGTTGCAATTACCCTAGTTAACAAAATCATCAAAATAATATATTGAATAATATAGAAATTATATATTTAAACAATTTAATAGTACCAGGGAATATTGACGCACATTGTATTGGTTTGGGGGGGGCGGGGGGAGGGGGGTGTAATTAGTTTCTTTAGAAAAAGAAATTAATAAGTACTTAATAAAATTAATTAGTTAAAACAATAATTCCTGATTATGTACTTAATAAAATTAATAAGTTCTCAAAATCGTTGGCAGCGACACAGCCCCCAGTTTCAATAAAGCTCACCCCGGATCCCAATATCAGAATATCTTGAAGGAAATCATTTGACGAATTCAAAACCACAATTCACAGCTCGAATTATAATAAATAATTAATTATTCTTTTATGCAAAATTATAACGAGTGAAGCACTAAGTACGTAATTGTCGTCTATGACTGATTATGTACAACAGGAAAATATATATATATATATATATATATATAAGGGTGTCATGACATGCTCCCAATGCTTATTTGGGGCAGAGCTACCTTCAACAATCTCTAGTTGAAGGATTTAAAACAGAGAAGATAAGGTTTTTAGATATTTTTTAAGAAGATGAAACCATCTAAGAGCAGTGTACCAGTATCAGTTATTGTCAGGATCAACCTAGCGTTCGTCCTTGTCTTCATTGTCATCATCTTTCTCACCCTCCAACCAAGCAATCTTTTCCAGACGAACTGTGATAACAAAGATTTTAAAGGTGTGATATATATCTTAATTTCCTTTCCTTTCTATTCTTTTTTTGTATTGAGGGGTTTGATGGCGGTTTAGAAACCTGTAAATTAAACGGGCTCTACGATTAAAATATAATGTGATCTATTAAATTTCAAATCTGCAGGTCGAAAACAGACCTGTAAATGGTGGAAACAAAGCTAAGAAAATAGCAATTGATAAGGCACCGGAGTTTCTCGATGGCTTAGACGAAAAAAACAAGAATTGGGTTGGTCAACTTACAATATGATGATGCAAAATCATGCCGTATCAAGGGCAGCCTTACGGTGGTAGACTTCGAGGCGGTACCTAATAACATTACATGGAAAGACTTACTTCCGAATTGGATAGATGAGGAATTCGAAGACGGTCAGCAACCGTCATGCCCAACAATTCCAATGCCAGACTTCTCAGTTTATGACGAGGTGGATTTAGTGGTTGCTCAGTTGCCATGCCGGCGGCCCGAAGCCGACTGGAACAGAGACGTGATCCGGTTGCAAGTTCATTTGGTGGCCGCTAGCTTCGCGGTCATGAAGGGGAAAAGAAATGAAATTGGCAAGGTGAAGCTGGTCTTCACAAGCCGGTGTGAGCCGATGAGAGATATCTTTAGGTGTGATGATTTGATGAATAAGGATGGTACATGGTGGATGTATGAGATGGATGCAACGAGACTGGAGGAGAAAGTGAGAATCCCACCAGGTACCTGTGAGCTCATATTGCCGTTGCGCAATGAAGGTAACTATAAATTTGTGTTTCAATCATTCAACATTTTGGGTCACCTATTTTCCTAATTAAGGCTGATGATTTCATTGCTAATGTTAAGTATCACAAAGAAAATTTCTTCAAAGGAAATCTTAATGGATGATAGAGGCCACAACAAATTATTTTTGCAGAGTTTTATAATGAATACAGTTTCCAGATTTTATCTGTTGCAATTGAAATTTGCTGGTGCCGCTTCAAATATGGCTTCCTTATTGGTCATATAATCTATTTCAAGTTCAAACAAAGGATTTGATGTAGCAAAATTCAAGCCACTCCCACACCATCGGAAACAACGAGAAGCTTACGTGACAATTCTCCATTCATCTGATGGGTATGTTTGCGGTGCTATCGTTCTTGCCCACAGCATTCGCAAGGTCGGTTCCACCCGTGATCTCATATTGCTCCATGATGATTTCCTCAACTCCAACCAACTACAAGCTCTTCGCAGTGCAGGTTCGTCTCTTCGTCAAATCGAGCGCATCCACAACCCCCATCCGCGTCCTGATGGGCTGTTTGAGTACAACTTCAGCAAATTTCGTATCTTTCAGCTTACCGACTATGACAAGATCGTGTTCATTGACGCTGACATTGTGGTCCTTCGCAACCTCGACATGCTCTTCAATTTCCCATCCATATCCGCTCGTGAGGACCACGATTTTATTTTTAATTCGGGTGTCATGGTTGTTGAGCCGTCTCTAATTGCACATTCAAAACCATGATGTTGAACATACAGAGCGTGAAGTCGTACAATGGTGGGGACCAGGGGTTTCTAAATGAGATTTTCGTCTGGTGGCACCGCCTTCCGAGAAGGACCAATTTCTTCAAGGTGATTTGGGCAAACGCAACTGAGGAGAAATCAATGTTGGACTCAATGTTCAAGGCAGACCCACCGCAACTTTACGGAATACACTACTTTGGGCTGAAGCCCTGGTCATGTTACAGGGATTACGATTGTAACTGGGACTTGGAAACTGTGAGAAATTACGCCAATGATGAGGCCCACTGGAGGTGGTGGTGGGTGTATGACGGAATGGATGAGGGCATGAAGAAAATGTGTAGGCTTTCAACAAAGCAAAAGAGCAAACTGAAACACTTCCGCAGTCAGGCCGAGAAGATGCCGTACAGTGATGGACATTGGAAATGGAATATTACCGATCCAAGAAAGGATCAATAGAAAGAGAAATTTTTATGTTTGATTGTTTTTATTTTTTGGACTAGAGGTTAATTTACTGGTGTTAATTTCGTTTGTTTATATGGGGATGCAGTGGCAAATGATGATATAAATTTGATCAAAGGTGCTGGGCTCAATCATTGGATATTTCAGTTGTAGAACAAAAAAATAAATTCAGATAAACAAAATTTTAAGAGCGAGAGAAAAATGCCATTGAGAGAATATACTAACGAAACTTTACTCGTTTACAATTCATCATGTCTAAACACTAAAGCAGCTGTTGCTTTCTCCTTTGAACCTGAGCATTGCACTCAGGGAAGCAAATTAATTTCTCCGTCAACCCTTGAAATCTCATAAATCTGCCTTGATCGATTAATTCCAATGGCTCACATTTAGCTCATCGTCTCCATTTAAACTGCCAAGAACCCGCCCAATGTCAGAGGGAAGTGAGGGAAAAAAGGGGACTAAGTTCCCCTATAAATTAAAATTTGTAATTTTGTTTGCTAAATTTTATAATTTTTGCATGCATGAATATTTTTCAGCCTCAACCTTCAAAAAAAAAAAAATTCAGCCTCTTAAATAATAATAAAATTATACTACACCACATTATGCTTCTCCAATCTTAATTTTCTAACTCCGTCCGTCCGTAAACACGTCCAAACAATAAACATGAGATCTATCCATGTACGGATTTCAAGATAATTATAACGATCAAGTTTGTGCCAACACCCAATAGTCATTCTGATCAATTTGTTCAAATTAATACCAAGTCAGATGATATATAACCTCCGAATATTTTCCGCTGACCACTATGTCCGTACATTGTAGTATGAGTTTTAGTTATATTTCGTGTTTCAAAATATATGTACACTGAGAGAGATGTTCGTAAATGCACTTGAATTGTATTAACTATATATGTACATTATATTTAATTCATCCTAATTCATATAGGTGCTCGATTATTTTTTCTTAATTTACAAAAACAATTCCGAGCTCATGCAACCTTTAGCAATTTAATTAGTCGATACCAAACTACAATTCTAACAATAACAAAATTTAGAAAGTATATATGATTCAAATAATATAAACTATATGCATTGCAGCTCATTTATTTGATGCTATAAACATTGCTAAACATAATAGTTGACACATAATTTGGAATAACTTTTCAGCTACCTAAGTGTCTAGCTAGCTGTCACATAATTTGACCGATATCCTTGATAAATTATTAAACATGCACAATTTGCACAATTTTGATCTTTAGGATTATGCCTTTAGTGGCAGTTGCCTTGTACATTTCAGATCAGAGGGATGCTTTGCCTGGGAAGTGCTCAACCAAACAACAGCCATTGCAATTCTTACATGCACAAGGGCACCAATGGCCCAATGTCTGTAAAAGCTATACTTCCCACGAATCCTCCATTACGTACTCTTGTTTTTTTTTTCTTATTATGGAATAGGTACCGCTGGATATGTATTGTAGAGTAGACTGCGGAGTCGACGAATTATAGTAACTTATATCCTCAAAACATAATATTTTAATTTAGTTTTCAAATTTAAAGGTTAGTAGTAGAGATTGATACTTTGGTATATTATCTCCCTATAAAATTTTATTCAAACTACGTTATGAGTTATTTATTTTTGAGTTGCAATAAGGTACAACGAAATTACATGAACTGATTTTTTTTTTAAGATCGATCGGAAACAAATTAAACCTTGTAATCTTAACAATATATATGACCTCTTTTTTTTTTTGAAAACTGACAGTGGCTGTCAGATAATAGTATTACTAAATGAACAACGATACAAAACCGAAGGAGAAAAACCTCTCCCTCTGCTGATCCCTAAAAGGGATTATCCCTGTTAAGTTCTAAATAAAATAGCACTCTTCTCATTACAGTATTTGTCCCATAGAGTTGCCTCACGTACTATCCAATCAGCTACAACTCCTGCAGGTGAGTTTTTTCCCTCAAAAATTCTCAGGTTGCGCTGTCTCCAAATGTTCCAACATGCAGATGTAAAGATTGTTGGCCAGCTAGACCATCTTCGTCCCGATCCACTCCAGTGCCGGAATGAGTTCCAGAATGTGCTCTGTACGGAGTCCCCCTGCAACACTAATATTTTACCCGTGATGATGGAGATGCGGTGCCAGATCTCCTTTGCAAAGCTGCACTCGAAGAATAGATGTAAACCGGTTTCCAAGTCACAATCAGAACATAAAGCACAGTTCCACGTGCATGTAAAGTGGCGTCTCTGCATGGTTTCCTTGGTTAGCAGTTTATCCCAAAGTAAGAGATATAAGAAGATCTTCACCGATTGGGGCATGGTAAACTTCCAAATTGCCGCACATTGCCACTTGATTTTTCCTCCACCCATGAATACCTTGTAAAAAGATCTTGCCGAGTAGTCCCCATCGGATGACCATCTCCAGTGAAGGGAGTCCGATTCTTCTGAAAAAACTGGACGGTGGTGGCTGTCATTCCATAAGTGGGAAGAGGTAGCTTGGTGCAAGGATATCGTTCTTTGTACTTGTCTTGACCCCGTTCTAGCCAAGGTACCTTCACCCCAGTCTTCGTACCAGTAGGCAATTGTGGTGCCATCTCCAACTTGCCATTGAACCGACCATGTGAATAATTCTCTGCAAGCCAGGAGTTGTGACCAGAAAAAAGAACCATTGTTGGTCCAAACTAATGGTCCCATTGCATTGTTTCCTGTCCTTCTTAGCTTGAGAATCGTCGTTGTCCAAATCGAGGATTGGTCCTTGTAAGCTTTCCACCACCATCTCAAAATTAGCGCCATATTCTGGACACGTAAGTCTGAAAGACCCATGCCTCCCCATTTTCTCGGGGTGCATACTAGTTGCCAATTACAGAGAGAGATCCCTCTACCGTTTCTTTTAGCACGACCCCATAAAAAGCTGCGTCTCAGCTTGTCAATTCTGTCTGTGACCCAGTGTGGTAGGTGAAAACAGAGCATATGGTATATGGGGATTGTGGAGAGGACTGACTGAACCAACTGAAATCTACCTCCTCGAGATATTAATTTAGTCTGCCATCCCTCAAGTCTCCTTTCAATTTTGTTGATAAGAGGTAGGTAGAGTTCTCTAGATGGTCTTTTTAAAGTGAGTGGCATGCCTAAATACGTTACTGGGAAGGTGGTTCTGGAAAAGCCCATGACTGCTTGTATCCAATGTAAGTCCGAATCTATGATATTTAGAGGGATAAAGGTGCTTTTAAGGTAGTTGACTTCTAGGCCTGAGATAGAAGCAAAGCACCGTAGGATCAGTTTGAAGGTGATTAATGTCGAGATGTCTGCATGTGCAAGGACGGCCGTATCGTCGGCATATTGGAGTGCAATGATAGAATCTCTGAGTTTGTGAGATAGAGGTTTAGAGAGGGTGGAATTAGCGGCCAGCACCATTCTTTGGAAGACGTCGACAGCAATGTCGAACAACATGGGGGATAAGGGGTCCCCTTGTCGGAGGCCCCGCTTATGATGAAATGGGTCTGAGTTATCTCCATTAATGCACACTCTAGATGAAGATGTAGACCATATTGCCTTTAACCAGTTTAGCCATCTCTCAGGAAAGCCTCTAGCCCGCATGACAAGGATTAAAAATTCCCATTCGACCGAGTCGAAAGCCTTCTTAAAATCTACCTTCGCAAAAATTGCCGGTCTTTTTGTAAAGTGTAGGTGGTGAAGCAGTTCTCGTGTCACTAGTACAAAAAACCCCTTCACCGACTGTTAAAAAACCCCTATACCGACTGTTATTGAGGCGTCGGTGATGGCGCCGCCGGTATAGGTATATCTTTACTGACGGGTAAATAACAGTCAGTGTAAGTACCAACACCGACTGTTTTCTTAAAAAAACAGTCGGTGTAGGGTACCAACACTGACTGTTTTCATAAAAAAACAGTCGGTGTAGGGTACCAACACCGACTGTTTTCTTTAAAAAACAGTCGGTATAGGTCACCTACACCGACTGTTTTCTATAAAAAACAGCCGGTGTTGGCTACCTATACCGACTGTTTTTTATAAGAAACAGTCGGTGTTAGAAAATAGGAAACAGTCGGTGTTAGAAAATAGGAAACAGTCGGTGTTGGAAAATAGCACGATGATAGTCAAAGCTCAGTCAAAGCTCGGTTGAATGAAAGAATTGCATCACGTGAATAATAGTGTTAAAATTACATATATGTAAAAGACAGCAATTCAATCAACACAAAAGTGTCATATCCGAGTTCTCTCTATAGCAAACTCTGTTTACAAAGCTCAAAATATAGCAATTCGCTAAAACAAAAAGCTACATTCTAACATTACCTAAAATGTTTAAATGCCTATTCTAACAAAAAGCTACATTCTAACAAAAAGCTACATTCTACATTTTAACAAAAAGCTACATTCTGACTTGACCAGCAGCAAGACCTTTTCCAAGAAACCACCGCACCGAATTTTCTTGCCCCCGGTACAGAAGTACCAACCACCATTCTCATACTTGGAAACAAATAAACAACAGACTACAGATAATGGTGAGACAATGGTGATCAGTTTTACCAGTTACAGTATATAGCCTGACAAGTGAAATTTTACCAGTTACTATAAAGTATTCAGTTTATTTCCCTGCATTCTTTTGCAATTACTCTATGCATCCTACAGATAATGGTGATCATTGCTATCACTTATGTGTGAGCACTGAGCAGTAATGAATCAAAAGGATAATATAAGATTAATTAAGCTTGAAAAGTGAGACAAAAAAAAGGCATCTGAATCTTTTGAAGCATACCTTAGCAGCAACTATGAAAATATCATTCGTCTCTGAAACAAGAAGCACAGGAAAGAAGCATGTTAATCAAGTATTACTATGAAAATTTGATCTGCACAGAAAAAAGATTGATTCATACAAAAAAGATTGATTCATACCTTTTCACACAAGAATATCTTAAAGGCCAAGAGAGTAAGAAACTGGAATACACCAGAAATCAACAATTCCTCAGACAATTTGATATGCAAAGCAAAATGAAAAGAATATCACAGTTGTATTTTTTTATTAAGAAACTAAATACCAGAAGAGAGACCTGTTGTATTTTTATATTCCCCAATAAGCAATTATTACATACCTGTTGATTCGAATCCTTTCTCTTACATCAATCAAGTGGGGGGATGTAAGCAATCCAGTCCTTAGACCACATTCACGTAAAATTACTTCAGAAAATGTGCAAGTTGAACCCTGGAATTATCAATTACATAGCAACATTGGCACCTAATTTATAAGTATATAAGAAGACATCAAACTAGATCAAACTATAGATGAAACATTAATGCAATCCGATCTAGGTCAAAGATGTACATAGTTCTTTTACCTTGCCTTTAGTTCCTGCAACATGTATGATTTTAAGTTCACCGATGCTTTGCTCCAAACCTACCATCTGTATATTCCCACAGCAAAATAAACATAACTATTATATATAATTTCTTTAAGCAAACTATAACACTGTATAAGAATCCTAAATTTACAATCCCTGGGAATTAAAATCTTTGGTCTTGAATTCACTAAAGTTAATTCCAGAGTTGAGCAAACCAGCAAGGCAGCAACAGAAAGGCAGGTTATACTAGGTGCTGTTTTTCTTGTTTTGCTGGTTAGTATACTAGGTGCTTTGCCTGATATACTAGGTTCTATTGTGTCCAAGGTTTTTCTTGTTTTCTGGTTATACCAGTAACAGAACAGCAAACCAGAAAGGCAGCAACGGAAATACATGAAAACAAGCAAAGATCGGCCAAGCCGGGAACCAGAAAACAAGCAAACAAGGGAACAAGAAAACAAGGGAAATTGAAAACAAGGAGAAGGGTTTCAAGAAGGACAACACGAGATTTTAATCAAAAGTACAAAAGCAAAGAACTTCAAATGTAAACTTATTCATCATCTTAAGTTACTGACCTGGAGAACAAGATGATTTTTCTTATTCACTGTCTGAAATTCAAATATTGAATTAATAATCCTTTTAAAAAGGAATGAAAAGCCCCTTAAAAATAATACATAATTTGACTTTTCACTGTTAGTAATTTTAATTGAAAACAAGATAAAAGAATTATTAAAATGCAAACAACGTAAAAGGAACATTCAGTACACTCTGGTACACATGAGCGTGTTTGAAATGTTATTACATAATCTTAAATTTGCGTCCAAATGTAGTAAAAATTGATAGATTTACACAACCTACGGGAGTGAAATATACCTCCCTTAATGATTAGAGTTCCTTCCACCACGTAAAAGTGTGCAACAGGCAGATGAGAACAAGTACAAACAGATCATGTCAAAATAAAACAATTGATTTATTTTATTCTTTTTGACACCAAGTTATGTTATAAGACGTGTCTATTTTAGATAAGACATTAATTTTAGCAAAGCTACCAGCATTTTGAGCCAAACAAGATTAATACCAGACATAGACGACCAGTGCTAGTACCACCAAAAATAGCAACAAGTCCAACAAAGCAAACCATCAAACAGTTACACAAGTATCCTTCAATTTGATTTGGTCTCAAGCAACCAGCTAGGCATACAGTACGTATTCGATTTGAGTCGGTCACACCAATAACTAAAAAAAAAATAAACACGGGAGGGTCCAACACAGCCAATCAAATTCAAATTATAAAGACACACCTTGCGAATATGAAGATTGGGAGACTGGATCTCTGTAGTGAAGACAAAGTTGGGTGCACCTGTTACAACATGCACATCATGACCAGCTCCTACAAGATGCCTTACCACCTGGAAAAATCATATCATATATAATTTTCCTTTGCCACATGATTAGATTGTAATAGGCTAATGTTCTGCATGTAATTCGACAATCAACTAATTTTATATGGATATTGAGCTAATTAATTTCAAGGAAAACCAAAGCCAAAATTTCAAAGCTTGAAGCTGATCTATGATTTATCCAGCACGTTCAAAGCAATGTCAATTGTTACTTCCCTACTCCTTTTTAGATATTTAAACAAATTCACAGAACCCTGAAGCTAAATAGAGACATTAATCAAGATAACTCTCTTATTAAGCTAGTACTAATTAACTTTAAAGCAAAAAGAAGAGAGCACAGATTTATTTGGAGCTTCGCCTGATATATGACGTTATCTAAAGTAAAAGCATAAATAAATGAAATCAACCAATTATTCCATCTAAGTTCATCTGCAAGGAAGTCTGAATTCCGACTTATTTTTAAATATTACACCTAATTTACACTTGATTGAAGCTCGTTTGAAACCTTAAGTCAGCAAATTTTCAGCTAAACCAAGCTAACTGAATCATTCCCTTCAAATGATCGAAGGTCTTCAACCTTACAACTGCCGACTTCATCTTCAATATTTCACTTTAAAATCGACAAAACTAAAAAAATATGGCCAAAATAGAAGATGAAAACTGTAAGTTCATAAGGTAGTTTACCAGCCGTCATGCAGGTATAATCGATTGATGAGGTCGACGGATCAGATGCCTATTGTGATTTTGTTACTGTACCAGTGGCAGCAGTGAGCTCCTCAGGCCGCCACGCACATTTTCTCCTACGCGATCTCCTCAGGCAGTCTCCGGTGAGGCAGGTTAGAAGGCTTCTCCGCGCAGCAGTGAGCTCCTCAGGTCTCCGCGCACACCTTCTCCGCCGCGCACACCTTCTCCTCTGTGATCTCCTCAAGCGATCTCCTCTGCGGTCTCCTCAGGCGGGTACAGGTTTGGCTACAGGGAAATGAAATTGGGGTTTGGCGGAGATTTATAAGAGGGAAATTTAGAAGAGTGAATTGAAACTGAGAAGAGGGAAATTTATAAGGGTTTGGCGGAGAAACCCGGGAACGAAAATTTTCAGAGAAATCACCGACGGTTCCGAATTTTATTGCTCAACACCGACTGTTTTTTAAAAAAAACAGTCGGTGTAGGGTATCACCAATACCGACTGTTTTTTTAAAAAACAGTCAGTGTTGGTGACTGCTCAACACCGACTGTTTTTTACAAAAAACAGTCGGTGTAGGGTGTGAGCAACACCGACTGTTTTTTAAAAAAACAGTCGGTGTTGGTGACTGCTCAACACCGACTGTTTTTTCTAAAAAACAGTCGGTGTAGGGTATGAGCAACACCGACTGTTTTTTTAAAAAACAGTCGGTGTTGGTTCACTGACGGTTTTTTGTAATGGAACAGTCAGTGTTGAGGTTCTTCTTATTTACGATTTTACTAGCAGTCTCTACACCGACTGTTACATATTAAAACAGTCGGTGATTGAGGGTCGGTGAAGGGGTTTTTTGTACTAGTGTGTGGTGACAAAATTTTCGGCGATTTGCCGACCATGTATGAAGGCCGTCTGGTTGGGGGATATTAGGTCCGGTAGGCATTGCCTCAGCCTATTAGATAACACCTTGGATATCAATTTTGGGATTAGGTTTAGCACGCTTATCGGCCTGTACTCGCTGGTGGACTTTGGTGCGTCACCTTTTGGTATCATAATGATGTTAGCTTCATTGAAGGGAGCCATGTCTAATCTGTTGTCGAAGAAATCTTGCATGATTTGCATGACCTCTGTTTGCAGCTCCTTCCAATAAATTTTCATGAACTCGTTTGGCAAGCCGTCGGGTCCAGACGCTTTATTATTAGCGAGTTGCATGACGGCAGTTTCAATTTCCGGTTGTGAGAATGGGTGTTCAAGAAAGGTGAGATCCGGGTTTACTGGGTATAGAACCGATGCATGAAATGGTAGCACCGGTTTGGTGGAGCCAAGGAGTTGTTGCATGTGGCATGTGAATGTTCTTAGAATTTCTGACTGATTAGAGTGAATGTGCCCTTCTTCATCTAAAACCTCTAATACCAGGTTTCTCCTCGTGCGGGATGACGCCATGGCATGAAAGAAGCGCGAATTTCGATCGCCTTGGGCCAACCATTTACATCGAGCACGTTGACGCCACCGATCTTCTATGTTGTTGGCAAGCTCATATGCCTTTTCGCGATATTTTATTCGCAATTGAAATTCTTGCAAGAGGAGGGGACGCTGTTCTTCAACCCGGTCTAGGCTCAGGATGCCCTGTTGATAGAAATCGAGCTGCCTATCCATGTTGCCAAAGGCCTCGGCATGCCATGATTTAATAGCCCGATGTAGGATTTTGGTTTTGAGGTGGAAATTGTGAGCCGGCGCATGTCCATTGTACGGGCCAGTAGTATTCCAGAGATTTTGCACCATTAGTTTGGGCCGTTCATACTTGAACCAAAAATTTTCCATCTGGAATCGACGTTGTTTCGGCGGTAAGCCCTTGCAGGAGAGGATCAAAGGCGAGTGGTCTGAAACAATGACCTCCCGAGCCTGTAGGGTGATGATCGGGTATGAGGCCGACCAATCCGGGGATACAAAGATCCGATCCAGTTTTGAGAAGACCGGGTCCGGTCTTTTATTAGACCACGTGTATCGCTTGTTCTTGAGAGGGACATCTACTAGACCGGTGTGCATAATGAAATCATTAAAGATCTCCATTAGGTGGAGCCCCCGCAGGCTATCTGATCGATCGGTTAACCAACGAGTTAGGTTGAAGTCGCCACCAATAATCCAAGGATGGGAGATCAGTGACGCTAGGTGATGTAACTCTCGGACAAAGTCGGGCTTGAGCTGGTCATCCGCCGGGCCATATACATTGGTCACCGTTAGCAACTGGCCGGATTCGCTTCGTCGGAGTAGGACTGTTGTTGTATGTCGGGTTGACCATGAGTTGAGAAGCTGAAACGGTCTTTTCCAGGCGATTATTAATCCCCCTGCAGAATTAGTAGCAAGATTAAAGGCTATTTCATGATTAAAGAAAGATGGCAACAAACGCAAAACATAAGACACATCCATTTTATTTAGCTTCGTCTCTTGCAAAATACAAACGTCACATCGCGAGCTTCGGATTACGTTCCGCACCACATTACATTTATCCGGGCAACCCAGACCCCTGACATTCCAGGATATCAAATTAAGTTTTTTTGCTATCATGTAAACAAAAATAAAGGCACCCCCATTTACAGCAGCCCAGTAACGACTTGGAGTCATTCCAGGTCCTCCCCTGACAGGAAGCCCTCTTCATCAGTATCAAAGGAGATGTCAGGTCCCTCTGCAGCCCTATCTGATTCCTCTATTGGTTCAGTGATGATTGGGTAGCTCTTGCGTTGGAGGTTATCTTCAGAGAGGGCTTGTGTGACATCTTTTATCTGAAGGCCGCACTTAGCACTTAAGTTAGCTATGTGAGAATACTCTACTTGGACTTCATACAGGCCATCTGTATTTTGCTCAATGTGGGCTTTGCAGGCCGCCTCCTTTGCTTTGGCCTGCCTAGTTCTCCCATGACCTAACTGCTGCGTCGGCCTTTTGAAGGAAGCGGATTTTGGTGGCAGCAGGATATGAGAGGAGCGTTTGGGCTTTGATTGGGCCTGGTGATGGAGCCCGCTGCTCTGTCCCTTGTCTTTTATGACCACCGCCTCTTGGGGTACGAGGGACTGTCCCCTCATCAGAATTCTTGGCGTATTCAGGCTGTCCCTTTCCTCTGCAGGTCCTTTTGTCGGGCTCAGAACTCTGCGGCTCTGGGAACCTTCCAAAACAGGGCTGGGTGTCCTTTGCCGTACCCTTGCGCGATCGTCATTTTTGGAATTATACCGTTGCGTCTTGGGGTCGGGGTTTCTGATCTGGTGTGGCGCGGTCTGTGTGGGGTGGGTCATATGAAGTTGGGATGAAGGTTCCTGACCCGCCATTTGGGAGTTTAGGACCGTAGGTGCCTGGGTTAGAGGTGATGTAGAGGTTGTTTGTTGCGGTTGAGATATTGTTGCCGATCGTGAGGCAGGTGTTGTTGGGAGTGTATAGTGACCCGGTTCAGGAGGGCTGCTCGGATTGACTGTGACCTCCGGATGTTGCTGTGGTGGGAGTTGCACCACCGTCTCCACCTGTTCTCTGGTCATCGTTGGAGCTCTGGTGTCGCCATGTAGGATGGCGCGGATCTCCGCCGGCAAGGTGGTGAGATCGCGGTCCTTGCAGAGTTCCCACAAAACAATATATATGACCTCAAGTTAGGAGCAAAAAGTTATGTTGCTTGGACCTCAAGTTTATTGTAACACTTTATTCGTCCATGCTCCAATAAATGGACGAATATGTAACACTTTATTCGTCCGCGTCTTGGCACCTGCTGTCCAAGCGACATTTCAAACTTGTTCCTCAAGTAAGAAACAAGTTTGGAATGTCGCTTGGGCAGCAGGTGCCTGAGCACTTTGGAAAGAGAGAACCATGATATTTTTTTCGAACAAGACTCGGCTCGTGAGACAACTAATAAATGATACAGCTATGGATGTCATTTCTTGGTCGCAATTTGCTTAGGTTTTTTGCGGGAATGGATCCGGCAGGGGCATACTACGCTCTCCTGTCGGCCATCTTTTCTAGTTAAATTTCCGAGTTTCAGTTTCATTTTACAGGCTTGATAATTAATCTAACCCACAAATGTGTAAATAAATCTTTTTCATTATTCAATATATTGTTGGCGACAATTTGTCGCTAACCTTAAAAAAAAAAGAATCTTGGCAATCATACATTTTCAAGAGCCGAAAGGGCGCATGCAAAATTAAAAATGTATTTGCAAGCTCAACGGTTAATTTTCAACAGATAAATGATAAAATATACTTTATAATCATGCATGACTGTGATATTTTAATGTTCAAGGAACTATTAATAATTGTCTCATTTTATGCTTTGAAAGAATTGTATAAGAAATATGAAAAGATAAAAAAAAAAAAATAACAATCAATCCCGTTAATATGCACAGTCTTCCATGTGCCCCTAAAATGATAAACATCACAGATTGAATGCTACCTCTAGATTTGATTTATCCGCAATGGAGAATTGATGGAACACTACATGCTCCATCAACTGACTCGACTAACGGTGTTGAAAATGCAATGATGAATTTCAATCTAAGTATCAACAATAGCCACTTCACAAAAACGAAGCTGTTAAAAAATTATTGCCAAATTTGGCTGCAATTCCAAGCTAATACTCGAATCAAAAGTTCCACGCGATTGACATTCGTGACCAAACAAAACAAAAAACAAAGTGCATTAAATTCTACTAAATGGTCTCTACCAAGTATTTCAAAAATAAAAAGTTCTAATAAATGAGATCCTTCTAAATTTGAACCTGTGAAAGAATTGGAAAAAACAAGTCTTGCGCTAACAATTGAGCACATCAAGTCAATGAAATAATGAATGAAAATGAAGGCCTTAATATGATCTTCAAGAAATGTTACTACTATTGCTTAATTTAAATGAATTTTCTAATTATTAAACTTTTTAATTCTATTGTTAGAATTATAATAAAGTGTCATGAGGAACTGTCTTCGAACTTTTATTGTTAAAATAAAGTTTTTAGGAGTAATGATTTTATTTTTTGTTGTTGTATGGTTTTCACTTTATTTTTGGTTTCCTAGTTTTTATGTTTTATTTGTTAATTTTATAGGCTTGTAACTCTGTAATCTTTATTAGTTTGTTGATCTGACGGATTGCATTATAGTACTACTTAATTAGTCCCCTCTTCTTCTAAAACAAACGAACATAAATAACAGAGAAAAAGAGAGAATTGCAAACCTTTCGGATTTTTCTTACTCTTAGTTATATTTTGCTCTGTTATTTTTTAGATTTTTGATAAGTTGTTTATTTTGTAATTTGTATACGTGAGAAGGAAACTATTGACTTTTCGGTACTTTTCTGACTATTAAGTTTTTGTATCCATTTCAATTCCTCCATCGAGATTTCCTGGAGTATAATTTTGCTGACATAAACAGAATGAAACTACTGACTTTGAGACATTCATAAAATTATAACTGAAATCCATTTTTTATTAATTACAGTGCTTGGTCGTTGTAATCCGTACTCGATCAACTGCTCGTGAGAAAAAAAAATATCCATTTGCAATTCTTATATACACATGGCTGGTCTTTCCATTTTTATTGAGTTCTTATTCTGGTATAAAGCCAATGTTTGTAAGCAGACATGCTTCCCACAAATCCTCCATTAATTACTCTTAATTTTATTATTGGTGGATAGATATGATTTATCATTATTTCTGGTGTACTCCCGTACGGAAATAGACCTGCTAATTACAACTATAGTTTCCATCCAAGGGCAATTTTGTCAATACTGGTTGAAATGAAATAGAATTTGAATCCTTGTGAAGAATGGTGCTTCAACTGTAATGTTGTCAATAATAAATTACAATGTCCCATTTAGTTGGTTGTTCAGCTTCAACTGATATTATACTGATTCTCTCCTATTTTTCATTGATTCTTTTTCTTCAACAGGGTCTGAAATTGTTGGCAAGTCCACTTTTTTTTAAAAAAAAAAACCATGAATAACACGTTCAAGATTACTAAATATTATCCCTCTTGACAAGACGTGCAGGCGATCATCACTAAATGTCATTATATTTGACTTGGTTTTGGATAAATATTCGACTTCCATATATAAAGGAAAAATAATTGATGCAAATTAGTTGCTAGCAAATCAGTAAATCTCACAAAACATGCATGAATATCTTACACAACTCATGTGCTCTCACGACATGCCATAATAACTAAAGGATCAGAATTTAATCTTCTAAGTGGCCATAATTAGATGCCAACATTGTGTCCGTGTGTTGCAACGGAGACAAATTATAAGAGAATAAAAAAAATTCTCATAAAAAATGTCATAAGTCGAATAATGTGATTGAATGAAAATCTGTGGAAAGATGAGATTTAAGACTCCACATGTTTTTCAAGACTATCTAAAACAGATGATGTTCTTTCCATAAAGAAAGAAAATATTAATTACCAATTATAGCATAATGCGTAGAAAATTTCATCAATATTTTTAGATGAGAAAGTTCCATTAATTGATCTCTATATCACTACAACTTGTCCTCCATATCAATACAACTTGTCCTCCATATTTTTAGGGAGGCGCTATTTTGAGGGCAATAATTAGGTTATTAAGAGCAAAGAGAAATCTTTTCTTCTAAATACAATTTTACCCTTCTTAAATACTTTTTTCTTTTTGCTTTCAGTTAAATACCGCTATAAATTAGGAAATTAGACCAAGTAATTCTCAGATAAGTAGTGTAGCATAAAAGAAAAAATTTAATATTTTTGATAGGGTAGTGATTATATATTTGGAAATTGTTTGGACTTTTGTGAGTGTCGTAAATTCAATTTGATAACTTTTGTTGATCTTGCTAAAAAAAAAAGAGAATCATGTCTTCATTTGATTTCATTGATTACTGGCTACAAGAATTTTGTAACACTCTAAATATAACATAGAAAAAAGAGTGAGTCTATGGTACTATGCATAGCACGATTTGGTCTGTAATACGGATCAATATTTTCGTTTTCAAAATTCTAACACTCGATCTGAACCGTTTAACATGATTTTCATATGAATATGTACTTGCAGACTGAATTTTATATTTTTTAAATTATTTTTACTATTTTTAAAGATAGATACAAAATCACTGTTTTTGGATGGTCCATAATTTTCATATAAAAAATATAAAATCCGATCTGCAAGTACATATTCATATGGGAATCATGTTAAACAGTTTCGATCGATCGTTAGAATTTTGAAAAAAAAAATATTAATTTGTATTACGAACCAACCCATGATATGCATAATACCATAGACTCACTCTAAAAAAATAGCTTAAAACATTTGAGCTTTGAAATCAAAGTAATAAAAGTTGAAAACAAAATAAAGCAAAGAAAGTGCAAGCCAGTAACAAATAAAGTACTGGTAAAGCGCCATAAAAAGAAAAAAAACTTTGAAATATGTAGATTTTGTTCCTGATCAAGCTATTAGGATCGCCTCCTACATCTGTAGTACCTCATGAGCTAGTTCTTCTATGTTCTTTGTTTCTCTCATGGTGAAAAATGAATTATTCGGATTTGGTTCGGTGGAGTCGAAGTTTCTGATTTTGGAATAATTCGAGTATAATTCGGAAATAATTTGAAATTATCTGGACTGGAGATCTCAGTTCCACAAGGGAGCAAAAAAAAATCACGAATAATTCGTAAATTTCAGAAAATATTCGTAAAATTCGCGAATAATTCGGTCAAAATTCGTTCTTCCTTAGAAAAGAAAACATTAGACTCTAAAACCATAATAACATAGAGTAAGAAAGAGGACATAAGATATTAAAATATTAAAATAAACAAAGAATCAAATTTCTGTTTTGAACTCTACAGACTTCAAATAAAAATAAAATAAAATTTTGTTTTCAATGTTTAGCGATTTTTTTTCTACTTTTAACAAGTTATTAACTTTTCTAATTATAGCATATTTTAATTAGAAGCAGAAAATAGAAAATGGAAAGGTATTTAAGAAGGGCAAAAGTGATACATAGAAGAAGAAAATTCTCTCACCTCTCAAGTCTCAATAGTTGAATTTCTGCCCTCAAGATAGCAGCCCCAATATTTTTATAGAAAGTTTTATCAATTGGACCGCATACTAATTAAGCGATAAATATTAGTAAATTTATAACTATGTTATTAAATATTAGCACATGACACATTGACGTACAACGAAATCAAAAATTGCATCGATTATTGTAGATCTGTATCCTTAAATGATATTTTAAAAATAGAAAGAAATATCAATCAATAAATCGAGATTTGACAATCAAATAAGGGATTTACGAAAGTTTCGGAGAAAATGGAGAAATCAAGACATCTACATACGGTGAGTACGTGCCTAAATAAATTTAGATTTCTATGCGTAAAAAAATATAAAAAAGATGCATAGAATAAAAAAAGACGGATTATTTGATAGGAAAGCTGATATTCAATTTAAAATTTTATCTTTTAATCAAAATTATTAGCAGATTTAAACATATACATGCTTAATATAGGAATAAAGGAGATATTTTATAAATTTCAAACAAAGGAGGTATTATGTGTGTGAAAACGCTGCTGAAACCTAAAGGTTCATTTGGTTACGAAGCAAGCTACACTCTTCATGCATACCATTACCGCACGAAAAAATAAGCCTGCAAACTTCCATACCAGAAAGCACAGTCTTCCAACTACCGATTATTGGGTCCGGATCCCCTAAAGTAACCCAATCTTTGAGTTTTGGATCGAAACCATCCGATTCGAATTCATCGCTCGAGATCGTCTCGGGATTCGAATTCATCGTCGGAATGTGTACACTCACTTCGGAGATGGATTTTCACAGATGGTCTCAATCCAAAATCCAAAGATTGAGTACTTCACTGGATCCGAATTCCCGATTATTAGGGGCCAGTCTCCTCCATTAGTTTCAGTTGCTTCTCAATTCTCTCATATATATAAAATAAAATAACCATCAAACACAGGACTTGTGTAACCATAGCCGGAAGATTCTCATATTTTAATGTGAAACTAGTGTCAGCAAGGAAGATCTGCAGGTGGTATTGACATGAACTGGGTCTAACCCTCTCCAGAAAAGCATGATGCTCACCTCGCCAGAGCCCGGTGGATAGTACGCCACATACCCAAATTGCTCAAGCATTTCTTATAAACCGGGGTTGGAGATCAAGGGATAAAGAGTGGAAAGGAGGGGAACATAGGGGTGTCAATGAGTACCATACGGTACAGGTGGAAGCATTTTCATAATGATAAGTTGACCTTACCCGTTCCCTACCCTTATCCATTAAGAATTAGCTTTACTCTATCCTACATTTATCCGTTAAGATTATCGGATAACAAAACGATAGCAAACGAATACAAATAATATTAATATAATAGTTAGTTTTATTCTTTTTAAAAAAAAATAATAGTAAGTGGGCATTTGCGTACATTTAGAACTCTGTAAAAACTCTTCTTTATTAATACAATTGTTAATGGGCACCTTGTCCACTAACCTTAAAATAAAATCCCATTGTCGAATGTATGAAGCTGAATATCCTGTATAGTACAAAGTAGTTGCAGATTCAGCGATTGGCCCAACTTATTTTCCATCAAATTGCAATTGGTAAAGTTTACTAAATAATATTAGTAACTATCTTGAAGGGAATAAAGTAAAACAAAAGAACAAGATTTTTCTGTTAGTTCTTACATTTCAAAGGATAAAATACAATTCTCAACATTTGTCAGGTCCGTCGGATATTTTTGGCAACTCATAATATCTCTGAGATCTGCACACAAAAAAACAAGAAAATCACTACAAAACTTCATCAACCGAATATTTATTTCAGTGCAACGTTGATATAAAAGTAAAGTGCCCAATTTTCCAAGACAAATTCAAAGCATAAATGATAAAAAACATTTTAGGGACTTAAAATCAAAATTTAAATCATTAAGGGCACATCTCAGAAAACTAGCTAGTGGAAACAGTACAGAAACCCACGCTTATCGGCATCTCGGTAATGATAAGGCCACTGGTCTCTTCAAGTGCTCTGAGAGTCGCCACCTCACCTCCCACCACCATGTTTATCACAATTCCATCTAAATTTTGCAAAATCATTTACTCTGGTTGAAATTGGGTTAAAAACAACAATTTTTACAGCTTCTGAGACTAACCTGCAGCCAAACATGAAGAAGTACGCCTACAGTATGTTTCCTGAAAGATTATTCATGTAAGTAGTCAAAACCAAAGATGATATGAAAGGGAAACAGCAGATAAATAAATAAATAAATGGTTGGGCACCAAGCATCACCATGCTTCAGTTATCCATGACCATATACAGAAAAAGTAGCACTGAATACATTCTTGCTTGCATAAAGCTATTTCTAGCTTTCACCTTCTTTGATGGTAATTCATAGTTTATCAGAAGACGTGCTGTGAGAGATGCCTCTCCTAAAGCAGAGGACGGCAAGCATGCATCAGTTGCAACTACCATGCACGCCTTTCTAGTAGCATGTTCAGGTTCCATACAATCCAAAGAAAGGACACTGTACTTCTGATTCCACTGCAGAGTTGCCAGACGAAACTTTTCTAAAATAGATGCACGCTCTGTTTCGGCTTGGTCGCTGTACTGTAATGCAAATGAAATGAGTATATTGTAAGAGAAGAGATGGGTATTCTAGATTAGCACCATGCTTCATCTCAAATTCTTGGGCACTTCACTAAATTTATAAAACACAGAAATAAAGTCCATCCAGCTGGCTCAGTTATTGGGGATTGGTCAAATTATACATGTGAACAATCCAAAATAAATTAATTAATAAATAAAATTTTCCAGGTTTTGGTGCCGGTTTCTATGCCATGATGCCTGATTTAAATACTTGCGTGCATATTGAAATTTATACCATTTCCCTTAGTTGGAATCCCCAATACAAGAACTGATCGCAGAAATACCACAAGAATATCATGCATTGGTCCAGGTAGAAGGTATGAAATGGGATTTCTCTTCTATTTCGGTAAGAAACTCATAGGTCATAAAATTAAATGGATACTGGATGTCAGTATTAGCTGGCTCCAGCCAGCATTTGGACTTTCAATTTTTAGTGATTTTTTTTAGTCTGCAATACCTGACACGCCAACTCTAGAACAAAATAAATCCACCAGAAAGCTAGGAGCAGCACCAGCTCATACAATGTGAGAACCATTGGTAACATGCAGGCCTAGTTTGCACTAAACCAGAAACTTTCCTAAATTGTCTCCATAACATATATGGCTGCATAGATATTTAGATGTCATTTAGTTATTTATATATGTATTTGCTTAATTTTTTATCTCTTCATACCCAATTTTTTACAATCATTATTTTGTAGGATTTTTTTTATTGTAATATGCCATTTCCAGTTTATTACCCAACTAGAAATATCATCACATTAAGGGTAGTTGGCAAACCACAGTTCGTGCCTGATTCATTTGTATTAAAATCCAGATTATGACAACAATTAAAGAAGGAAGAACAGTTCAGAAAAATACTTGACATTTAACATCTATACAGCTAGCCCGAGCCACTAATGGGATTTTCACTGATATATCTGTATATTAAATAGACAAAACAAATATTAAAGAAAGGGAATAACAAAAATTGTTAGCTACTATTGCATGAGAAGTTAGTTAATAATTGGTGGTTGGTGGCAATGATAAAATACCCAAACTTTACAATTGAAAACCATCAAATTTTCCTTGATTTACACCATAACAGTCACGCCTGCTAACAGTAAGATAACGCAGAAAGGTTAATTGCTTATTTACCAGAGGAGAGAAGGAGATATAGGAGAGATTGGCCACAGTGGAACAGACGGCGTCCAGCTCATCACGCGAGCTACAACAAATCACGATCGGCAGAGACGGTTGCTTCCCGGCTACTTCTAGAAGATCAACCAACGTCTCCTGTTTGAACCCACCATTCTCTCAAGTTCAGTAATAATCAGGGAAGCATTACACGAACGAAGAGAGAGGGAGCTACCATTTTGAACTGGAGGCGATCGACGGCGAGGTAATAGTGGCGGCCGGGGAAGTTCGAGAGGGAAGAAGGGACGGAAGAGGAGGGGGAATGGAAGGAATCGGAGAGATCTAGTGAGCCTCCTCTCATGGCGGATTGCGTTACCGGGACTCGAGGTCGAATTACAAGAATTCGGATCGAGAGGAAGAAAGACTGTCACAGGGCACAGGAATTAACATCCTCCCCGATACCGTAAAAGGAAATCTTTTAGAATCAGTGGATCCGGACCGTTCTTTTAACTTTGCACGAATCTCAATGCCCAAATAATGCTGCCCAGCGAAAGCCCGAATCTCTAAGCGGCTGAGAGTACATATTGGGATGAATTTGAACATAGACACAGTATTGTTAAGAAATTGTAGAGCATTGCTTTGGTTTTTCCTTTTTTGTGACAATGCCCGTGGGCGGAGCACAAATTGCTTTCAATATCTTCAGAATATTCTCATTTTTACGAAGAACATTCAGAAAGTTTTCTGTATTGATGGAGAAATGCAAAACAATTTCTCTTCAATAAGTTCATATGTACAGCTAGCGGAGAGTAATTATGAAACATTTTTTTTTATTTTATGAAATAAATTTGTATTTTAGATTCTTAACAAATATTGCGACACAAAATCCCCGTTTATTTGATTCTCAATATCTCTGTTTGTTAGCGGCTCATGAATGCGGGAACCTTTTTAAATTTCTTAACATTATGATGTCTTCTTTTTTTAAGTTTTTTATTTTTTGAAACCTTTGCAGACTGCGAAGTCGTGAGGGAAAATCAAACTTTTTTTGTTAAGTTAGTGGTTTTAAATAACTACTAACGATTTCATTGATAAAAAACATATTTATAATGAATCAAATGACTCTAATTTCTATATCTACTCGTTTATTTTTCCAAAATTCTCTAAATTATTGTAAATTACTTTAATCCTCTAATTCTATTTATACACACTCTTAATTACTCTATTACCTTAATTCACATCTCTCTTGATGACTAGATCCGCTCTTCGTTGACCGCTATCACATTTCGACGACCGAATTGCTCACTACCGTGCTCCGATCGACAACCTATTTGATGTCTTATTTGATAAACAACTTCCAAACAATTAATGAACAAAGCCTTGCTAGCAAAAAAATAATTATGAAAATGGATTCAAGTACAAAAGCCATGGTGAATGCAAGGAACAAAATATGAATTGAAATTGATACAACCACGCATTTATTGAGATTTATGAATGAAATTCAACCTTTCTTCTCATTTAAGTAAGATTTATTTCAAGTTGGTTCACTAACACATGTCAAGTTTTGACAAGACTCAATGACTCATGGTTGCAACAAGCGTTTAATGTAAAGGTATAAAAGTATCTACGCATATGCAATGGAACAAAATATGTCGGTAGCACAAGCAAATGCAAATGACCAATGGGAGTTAAATTTGAGACCATATATATATATATATATAAAGTACGGCTAACACGCTTCCTCTAGTATATCAACAATATGTTTCCGGTCTCCAAAATCTATCAAATGGGCTTCAAATGACAAATCCAAACCGTTCAAACCAATCTCCTTACCGAGAGCTTCGTTTCCATATAAAAAATTTAATTTTTGAATTTATTTACTATCAAGTCAAGTGGTCAAAGAAATGAGCAAAATAGTGCATTAAAATGCGCACAAAATCCTTCATATTTTGACCGCTTGACTTGATGGTAAATAAATTCGAAAATTAAAATTTTTTATATGGAAACGAAGCTCTCATTAAAAACATTGTTTTGAACGGTTTGAATTTGTCGTTTGGATAGATTTTGAAGACCGGAAGCATATTGTTGATAAACTAGAGGAAGCGTGTCAGCCGTACTTATTTTGATTTCTTTATTTCCCTTCATATATACATACATATATATATATATATATATATATAGAGATGAGCTATGCTGAGCTATAGAGTAAAATGAATTTTTACTCTATGTTTCTAGTTCGTTGGATACGCTTCAAAAATCGTGCAGATCTCATCTGTGATGAGCAAATTTTTGCGCTGAAATGCTTCTCCATTTGAATGGAGGCGTCCAGTCCGTCTCCTCCAAATGAATTTTTTTTATTTCGCTCCCAGCTCCCTCCCTGACCCTTACGCGAAACAGAAAGAGAAACGGGAAAAGACCCCTACATCGCCTCTCCAAAGC